>JAKWJD010001002.1:0-71455 GCA_027705065.1 Solanum peruvianum | reverse complement strand
GAAACTCACTCAATTCCTTTTTCCTTTTTTTACCATTTTGTTAAATGTTAGTAAGTCACTAAAAAATGGACTTCTTTTTTTGACTTTGTTACTATAAAAGGTTCCAATATTATGATTTTGTTTGTGTAAAGTTCCCTATATAAAGGCCTACATTCTTACTCAATTGTCACTCACAACAACACTAAGAGCCTTCATTTTAACCCCCTTTTGCATCTATCTATAGTTTCATAAAATATATTAATTCTCAAATTAAAGATGTATGGAGTAAACAAAGTCACAATTGTTGCCTTTGCTATGATGCTTTGCATCTTCCTTCAAACCAACATTTCAAAAGCAGATACATTTCCTGCTGGTGATGCTAATGGATGGGGTTTCCAATTGAATGGTTGGCCTAATGGCAAGACTTTCAAGACTGGCGATGTTATCGGTAAAAATTTATTGGTAAAATTTACTATTCAAATAATGATGAAAAACCGTGCTTGACGTATATGTATATTTTTTATGCTAACAAAAATACAGAGTTTAAGTATCCAGCCGGAGCGCACAATGTGGTGAAGGTGGACCAAGCAGGATTTAACTCTTGTAATGGTTCTGGTGGACAAGTTTTTTCTTCCGGAGATGATAAGATAACTCTTACAAAAGGAACATCATATTTCATTTGTACTATCGGACAACATTGTGCTAATGGTGTCAAGGCTTCTGTTACCGCCAATTAACTTACTCCAATTCTATAGTCTTTATTTTCATTCTAGTCGATAATTATAACTTTGGAGTTACTAAAAACTATATAATATAATGTTTTATTTCTTTCGTCCACATAGATGTGTTTACTTGTCTACTAATGATATACCAATAATATCATACCAAGCACATCACCAACCATTACTATCTCCAACATAATAAGTTGTTGATGCATTACTTATTTTGATGGCAAACAACATCATGAATATTACAAGGAAAATAGCACATCCTTCTAATTTCCATGCCATTTATTTGTACTTCTCTAAATGGGAATTTGTCTAATTCAAAGGTTTTTGGAATTTTTAAAGGTGTTAATTGTATAGACTTAAAACTTAGATGAATGCTTTTAAGTTACCACCTTTTATAGTAGTATTAGCTAGAACTTCATAAAATTTAACTCTTATAAATTATTTGACTAAACACAAATTTTATTAAGAATAAAAAAAAAGACCTTTGAAATTTATAGTCAAATAGAATTTAATAATTTTATGGACTTATAAATCATCTCATTACGAATAGATGAAAAGTTCAGAAATAAATTATTTACCAAATGTAAATAATATCATAATTTTTTCGAAGGACTTAAAAGGAAAAAAGTGGCGTCTGGAGTTTAAGCTCTGATTAAATTTGAATCGCTCTCTGCAAGGCGTATTTGGTGGTGGTGCTTCCAATAGGATTTTCTCCATATGAATGCACAGATCCGAGACATCTGATTAAGAACCTGCCGCTGCACCACTAAGTTGTGGTCCGTCCACAACCCATGTTAGGTATATTTCCAGTTAATTGCTCTAGCCCAATTACTACCATATTCTTGACTTTCCTTCTTCTAGGACCAATGGGCCATTTTCTAGTTATTCTTTAGGCCCAGTTCTGTATTCCTCAATGGGCTTGAAGATCACAATTTACATATCTCCCTTGCACGATTCATCTGGAAATGTTTCGTCAGATTTTTGGATTTCGAATACATATATTTGACAGCATGCATTCATATGATATATGAGGTCAAAATTAGATATGAATTTGTATGTATCTGGAATGCATATATTAACTTTATTTAACTTGAACTCTAATATGAAATTATTAATTAGATATATGTATATATGTTGTGGAATTAATGTTGAACAATTTGAGGCATTTGGCCAAAAGTATTGTAAATCATCCGTTCATCGCTTAACTTAAAGTTTCCGATATTTTTTTTCAATATTTTCTTAATAACAGCGTCCCTAGTCAGGTAAATGTTGAAGTACCTATTACCTTCTGTCCGTACAAATATCAAATAACTTTGTGTATGCGTACAAAGACATAAACAAAATCCAATATAGAAGTAGCAAAAAGTTCATATTAATCCATTATTTGTCATATATTATATGGTAGTAGTACTAGTACACCAACATAGGTGACACATGATAGAAAGTTTGTAGGATAATTGATTTGGTAATTTCATATAGCAAAGACAGAGATCTTCATTCCAGACTCACAATGACCAGGAAAATTGCAGATGAAATAGTTCTGTCCCTTTACTAGCTTTACTTTGTCACCCCCTTTGTTGTACACTTTTGCACCTCTTGGTGTGCTGCAACCGTTGTAACCACCTTTATTCACCGCCACCACATTGTGCGCACCACTAGGATAGTTGAATGCTGCAGCAGCGTATTCAGAAATTTTTTAATGATATTTTAAAAAGGAGATAATATATTTATACTATAGTAGTACTATTTTTTTTTTTTGCAGTGTCATGATTGTGGGTGACAAACAAAATCAAAATTGGTTGGAACATAAATGCTTTAAATGTAATCATAAAACATTTCTCTCAAATGGACCACATATTGGTAGGTGTAATTATCATTAACCGCAATATAACATTTAAAATCATTGTCATTATAACCACTAGTGGGAAAGTTAAATTTTTAGGTTTAAAAGTGGTAGTTGAACATTTGTCTCTAATTATTTTGTTATCTTTTTTAGTTATTCTGAATTTACTTGTCTATTTAAGAAATTAAGAAAGGTCAATTTCTTTTATTAATTATATTTTCAATTAATTATTTTTTTAAAAAAAGTATAAATTTTTAAAAATCTTAATTTTTTAATTCATCTACTTAATAATTAATTGGATTAAAATAATAAATAAGTAATAATTTTTAATAGATATATCACTTTAAAAATAGAAAAGTAATTAAAGATCGAGTACCTTTGAATTAAATTTATATATTGTCGGTAACTCATTTTAATTTGATGGTGCAAAAGAAAAAAATATATGATTCCTCTATCCAACGAAGGTTGGAAACAATAAATAACAAGAGCAACAGTCAAATGTTATTATATTATTCTTTAAATATATTAGATTTAATGTTTTAATAAATATCAAATAATATTTAATATTAAAGATGAAATATGAAAATCTCTTATTAGATATATTTTTTTTAAAATGGACAAACGGAATACTTGTGTTTGAGTTACCCCCAAGAGTCAAAGAGGGTCAAAATCACATTAAAAATAGTAAAATTAGGTCCATGAAACATAAATTTTGGTAGTACTCGTGTGTCCGATGTTATTTTTTATGATTTCTATTTTTAGAGTTAAATTATTAAAATTTTGATTAATATTTTAAGATGTATATTTTCATCATATTAATATTCAAAAAATTGTAATTTATAATACTTTTTATATAGTTTTAAATATTTATTTTTTTTAAAATTAATATAATCTAATTACCTTTAAAAATTAGTCAAATAAACTTTTAATAAACGCAACATGATAAAATTAATAACCAGTCAACATTACGGGACCTTACAAGAAGAAAACAAAGCATTTATTTTGGTGGGGGAGGAGTATTACATTTTGTGGAACATTTAACATTTTAATGAATATTTGGAGCGCGAATAAAATAATTAGGAACATTAACGACTTAAATAAATTTGAATTTACTAGTCTATTATTTCTTTTATCCTTTTTTTACTTATTCACTTATAAATTGATATAACTATTAAAAAAATAATTAATAACATAGTAAGTTTACTATTTTATTCCTATTAATTATGAAGTGGATGAAAATTTTTATATTTTTCAAAGTAATTAGTTATTTAATTGAGGGTATAATAGATAAAAAAATTATCCTTTCTTGATTTGTCAAAACGGACAAGTAATTAGGGACAACTATAAAATGAAAAGTGGACAAGTAAAAAGGGGAGTATTTTACGTGACCCAATTGATATATTTAGTAATTATTTTATCAATCACTACGTAAAAAAATGAGATTAAGCGACAATAATTAGCAATTGCCGCTAAAAAAGGAAATTTTTAGCGACAATTAACACTCATTGTATATGTCCGCTAATAGATTTTAGCGACACAGGATCTAATGACACTTAACTAGTGCTGACAAAGACTTTAGCTCTCTTTATCAATGTGTCTACTTATTGCCGCTAAAAATTATTTTTGTTATCATGAATACGAGTAAGAAATCCAAACAAAAGTTAACTCACGAAGTAAAGACGATGATACTTACTAAGGATATCACCAGCCCTAAAGCGTTTTCCCTTAGGCCAACTAACAGTGTTAAAAGTCCAGCCAGCAGAACCTCCAACGCTGTACACAGCAGCATGAGCTATCTCAGCTTGAATGAGCACCACAATACATAACACAAACACCATTTTCATGTTCATTTCCATTTGCACTGCTTCTTCCCTGACCAAATTAATTTAATTAAAATTTGACAACTCTATATAGTAAAAATAAATAACTAATTATGAGTAGTGTGGATACATATATATATATTAGTTATAGCTCACATTTTATAGAGAAAATTATGATGGTGTATGTAGTGTAGGTCCTTGGATTCTTTAATTTACTGTTATTGGGTCACGCAGTATGTAGTGTAGGTCCACAATATTCCACTCTCGAGAAAATAAGATAAAAAGCGGATTGCGATATAAAGACCAAGTTTGAATTTTATTTTTTTTATGAGTTTTAAATTTTATAGTCTTAGAGCCTGTTTGGCTCAGCTTAAAAGCTGGTCAAACTGACTTAAAAGTTGATTTTTGACTTATCTAGCTGTTTGACAATATTCAAAATAACTTATTTTAAGTTAAAAAAAACTTATTTTAAGCCAAAAGTTAAAAGTTGGGGTAGAGGTGCTTTTTTTTTTTTTTTTTTTTTAGCTTATAAGCTGTTTTAAGTTGACCACATTTTTATTTTTTTGCCCTTAATATTTTTATACAATCTCCAAAATACCCACATAACCCTAACATCTCTTTCTTCCATTTTTCCCTTTTCACGTTTGACATAGCAACTTCAGCACTTTTATCTAAACGCATAACTGCTTATTTTAAAAATAAGTTTCAGCACTTTCAAAAATACTTTTTTAAAGCTGATTTTATTAAGCTCATCCAAACGGACCCTTAATAATTGACTTCTAATTTTAATAATTACACATTAATTAAGTTCAATTAAACTCGCATACTCAGTAATTATCTGAGATTTTTTGATATACCATTGACGTTAACAGATATTTACATTATCTTTCTCGGAATAATACATTAATTGATAACTCCTTTGATTTCCATTTGACTTGTACTCCGTTTCGTTTAATTTTTAAATATGTAAATTTTATTATAAATATTTTATATACACAATAAGTTAAAAGAATAAGAAAGCAAGAGATGAATTAGTGGAGAGACAATCTACGTATATCATTGAAGATAGGGCATTAAATTTTCAATGCTGATTACCTACCCACTATTTTAAAGATTGTATGTGAACATTATTTGTCCAGAAAGAGGGGCAATTAAATAGTTAAAATTAGTAAAAAAGTCAAAAAATTTTCCAGATTTGCAGGAGTATTTTAATTTTATGTACTTTTTATGTCTCAGTGGATTTAGCTACTAGAGAAAGTGGGAGTAGGAGGGAAAATTTAGATAAAGAAATGTCAAGTTACCATTATTTTGCTCCTACTTTATTTGATAGATCACTTGTGAATGATATTTTATCATATTTTTAAATGCTTAACTAGATATTGTGAGGATAAGTATATATTATCACTTTTGACTTTAGTAAGATATTCTTGATTTGAGCTACGAAAATAAAATTATTTTTAGTGAAGAATGTTTCGCTTCAAAGTGAAAGTTAATGGTTTAATTGAATCTCAATCTGAATATCGAACAACATGTGATAAGAGAAATAAAAGAGAGGAGATAAGTAAACTATTGATTCGCCAATAAAGATTGTGATATAGTGATAAATATTCCTTCATCTTTAATTAAAAGTTTTCGGATTCAAGTTCCTCTAAATACAAAGTTTTCTTTATTAAAAAGTGATTTTAATGTGAATACTGAATATCAAATCGAAAAAATAAAAAAAAAAGTTACTGATTCAAAGAGATGAATTGAATTCAAGTGACCTATGGATCATTACTGTGTCAGTTAAATCTACACTCTTTGACCTTTTCAAAAAGCTGAACTACTTTTTTCAAACTTTATTTGAGCCAACCAACCCAACATTTGATTTTTAGATAAACTTGTTTTTTCTACTCCATTTTTAGAACTAGAAGGAAGGAGATCATTTCTACAATCCTTTTTTCTTTGTGTTTTCATTTAATAATATTCGATATCTATATTGAAGTTCGACTAAATTCATATTCGCACAGTAGAGAACTCATTTCTAGATGCGATACTCCCAACAATTTTTTTCATCATCAAAAATTTGAACCTAACACCTTTAATTAACAATGAAGGATCCATTTTTTTTTTTTACCATGTCTAGAAAACAAAACACAGTGTTCTTAAACTAGGAGCTTTCATATATGATACTCATGTTTATGTTTTACTTTCTTAATCATTGCTTACAATAGGTCCCACAACATAGCCCGTCTAGCTCAGTTGGTAGAGCGCAAGGCTCTTAACCTTGTGGTCGTGGGTTCGAGCCCCACGGTGGGCGTTCTTTTTTTCTTTTATAAGGAATTTGTCATTGAGAAACTTTATGTGTTAATTAGAAAAACATTTAACTCAATCAAGCAAAAAATTGCAGATCAATATAATACTGAAGTTCAATTATCAAGCAAAAGGGCGTTTGCAAATAATTGAAAGAAAAGAGAAAACCCAGATGAAATGCCGTTAAATTTGTTTCAAAGGAACAAAAATAAATCCAGTACTAATATTATCCTCTACCCAAAAGGACAAGAAAAGATGTATATGTATCATCGACAACTTCTAAGCTCTTCCTTAATGAGATGAACTGCTTCCGACACTCCATCCTGAACATTTTCCAAAAGATATCAGCAATCTCACTATTAAACTGATACTGCCTATAATGTGCTTTATAACAGTATTAGTAATAGCAGTAGCATATAGAGCGAGTTTAGCTGAATTCGTTACTTTCAACTCACATCACTTATACATAATGCAAAATGAGGTTATAATAGATCACATCTATTTGGAAGTGTTGACAGGCATCAGCAGCATTGCAAGCCATTACGATGTAGGATTATAGAAGGACCTTGTGTTTATTCGTCATCAGGAATTTGATCTTACCTCATTAGATATTTATTAGAGATCTGCAAAGCACGGGTTTTGACTTCAGAAGACTGCGAATAGTCCAGGGCCCTCACAAGCATGTTTGCAGCTTTCTTGATGTAGAAATCCTCATCTTTATCTGGCACCAAGTGTTCTCTTTTCAATGGCTCAGGGGCAACACCGAGCCAATACATCCTCTCCGCCCAGTAAAATTGATCCAGCATAAACGGACATATCACCTGTCATTATGTAAAGCAGACATCATGTAGGAGAAGTCGCACCAATTTCTGATCTTTTACCTTTACTAACTAAAATCTTAATGTCAAACATCAACTGTATTTCACCACACCAATTGAAACATTCCATGACATCTTTTGACAGTCTATCAAAATATCCATCCAACTTTTAATGCAATTATAGGTTAAGTGAGCCCATATACATGATGGTACCGAATTTTACCTTAAGACAATCTTAATCTTTCTAAGCTTCCTTTCACAGTTTAATCAATATATTACAACAAACAACTACGCCTCCATCCCCAACTAATTCGGGTTGCTATATGAATCTTCACTATTCATTTCACTTCATTATGATCCGTCTCATTCCAATACTCAATAATTTAACTTCTCTATACCATAAGTTCTTTAAACTTTAAACTGACAAATGAATCTATTTAAACAACATATGATAGTTTTGCTAAAAAACAATATGCAATCTCATGTGCTAGGTAAAAATCTTATTCCTAAAGATAGTCAACCGCAGATCAGAAGCGTTACATTAACTTCTCTGGATTGACCTTTCTCATATTTCCACTCCAGCAAGAATGACTTACTACTGAATTATGAATAAGATGATAGTCGAAGATTCCACAGATCTGAAACCTTATAAAAGAAAAAAGGAATCAAGATTCTTCCTAAATATACCAAGTTTTATAGACAATAAATTGCTTTCACATTTGCAATTTCTGTAATTTCAGACAGGCTGCAGAGATTGCCATAAGTTGCAGAAACCCAACGATGAAACAAACCTGAGGAACACCAGCCAGTAAAGCAGCAGCGGTGGATCCACTGGGGATATTGAGAGCCAAAGGAAAGCAAACACATTAATAACAAGAAAAGTGCATAATGGTTAACATAACTCCTCACTCAGAGTGAGGATAGAGAGACAGAGAACAAGGGAGGTAGGAAACAGTAAAGAGAAAATGGAAAAAGGAAAGTGGAACACATCCAACCTTCCACCATGATGAATTGCAGCAGCACACCTTGGAAACAGCCAATTGTATGGGACGGAACTTGGAGAAAAATAACCAAATCTCAGTCACCAGAATAATTGTATAGGATGTTTCTAGTTATAGCTTCCACACTGTTAGTTTGAATCCTTAGCATGGAGATCAAACATTACGAGCCTGTTCAGATTGGCTTTTTGGCTTGTTAGCCTATCGTCATATATAAGTTAGAAATCCTAAATTACGACTTTTGGCTTATTTTTATCATTTTCGCTTAAAATCAAGTGCTTATAGGCACTTTTAAAATTTTTTTACCCAAACACTGAAAAAATGCTTTAAAGCTATTTTGGCTAAAAAACACTTGACATAAGCCAATCCAAACAGGCTCCAATATTGCAATAACCTACAACCATTTGTTATTAAAAAATGAAACATTATGGTCCTTTGTGCATCTTTTAGTGCAAAAACATAGTCCAAAGCATAACAGTAGGCCTAATACTCCCTCTATTATAATTGTTAAGGATCCAAGTGGGTCCAGTATATGAACATACCCAGAGAAACAAAAGAGTCGGCCTCCAAAAAAAGAAACTCCTCCATTAGTCCGTTGTGTTTGTTCCGGACAAGAGGATGCTTCCTTGGCATAAGACTCAATTGCTGCTTCTAAAGGTTCATAGCCAGCTGAGAATAAAATAAATCTGCTATCTGATATGTCTAATGCAGTTCTAAGCACCCGAAGGAATGCATGTGGGTTCCTCAAGAAACCCATGCTGCAAAGCCAATCAGAGACAAGTTCATGATAAGAAGGTATATATTTAACGATAGCACAGAGAGTAATTAAGCAAAATTCAACTAAATTCGTCCTGCAGAAAGCATACATGTTAAAAACATAAAATTAAGGAATGAAATTAAAATATCACGAATCAAGTTGCAAAAAATTAGAGACAACATTATATTGATTTTGCATTTTGTTTATGGAAGTAATTATTTTTATTAATGTTATGGGGAAAAACCTAATTTACAAGAGGTATACCAAAAAGTAGAAAGCCTAAACAAAATTATGGTTTTTTAAGCAAAACATTCAAACATCTATGGCTATGGGAAAATGCAGATCACCTCCTTCCTCACTGTCGGGTTGCTTCGAGGTATGGTGGGAAATTGTGTCATGGTTTTGTCCAGGCAGTGTAAAAGATCTTATGTTTAGCTGAAACTGCAGGAGAAGAAGCAGGGCTTGGATTGTTGCCCCACTAGCATTGATGTGGGTCCTGTGGAGAGAAAGAAGAGTTTTTGAGGGTGTAGGATGAATCTTGTAAAGTTAAGGAGTAGTCACTTGTCCCATATTTTTTTGATGCATCCACGAGTTCTCCTTTCGTAAAGATTATTGGGTATCTTTTGTAGAAAACCATCATATATTGTCGGTTTTCTAATTTTTAGGCCTACACCTCTTTTAATAAAATTGATTTACCTTATCAGGAAAAAAATAATCAGCCTGTGATTATTAATCTTCAAAAAGACATAGAAGATGATGGGACAATTAAAAAAATCAAACTCAAAACTAACAACGAGAACCAAAATAAACCTCTTATATCCAAATTGGATTTAATGCTAGAATTATTTTGTACTATTTAAGAGGAAACAGAAAGGACATTTGAAATGAACATAAGCAGTTAGCACCAAACTAACTTCAAGACAGGAAAAGAGTTCTCATTAGTCCCTCAAAACTTATATACTGAGAGAAGAACAGAGCTTTGCATGAAAATAAAAGTCAAAATGGGACTTTACCTTCCAATTGAACTCAGACCTATGAAAACAGGCAGCTCTGCAGCAGGAAATTCAATGAAAAACTGCAAGCTGAGGTGGATAGAACACAATTTGTTTCGCTTATTTGAACTCCTGGAGAAACCGATGCAGAGATTTCTGCACAGTCAATGCAAGAAAACTGCCATTCCTTGGAGGAAACCAAAAGCCACAAACATGCACTTTTGATGGCCAATAACCTAATATATAGGGTTCCAGTGATCAGCTTAATAACAACGGTATAATAGCTTTATTAATACAACTTCGTCAATAATAACTTTTTGCATTGACAAAACCATCTAAAGCAGGCGGCTCAACTTTTTTTTCTTCTCACGATTTTACAAAGACCATAGTTAGGTTATCTTACATAGCCAAAGTCCGGAAAGCTTGTAGCCTTAAAGTCAATAGAGTAGCTGAATGTGTAATATAGCTGAATTTACCCTAAAGTCGAAAAGCAAAGTGGCTTTCAACTGATATGTACTTTACAACTCCAAAGAACAAAAAAGGCAGACATATATTCTCAGAAGCATCAACTTGATTCCTTATAACACCATTGTTGCAATTCTCCATTGTAATCATGCAGTTATACAGAATCAAAGTGTCATGTTACAAAAGGTCAAAGATCACAAAATGGAGAGATATATACTATATTAATTTTTTTAGCATTTTATTCTCGTGTCAGGAAAATTTTCACATGAAACTAAGAACAAATGTCTATAGACATTTCATCATAATTCATACCAGGGTATTCAACAACTTCTTTGCTAAATCCATACCTGTGAGCAAGTCACAATATGTCAGAGAGTGCAAAAACAATTATCCTGTTACAATAAATAGACACATGGAAACATATATATTAAGATGCCAATAACCTATAGGCCAAGGATAAAATATTGAATTATTCCATTTGGAAATACTGTGAAAATACATCTTTAACAATTTTTCCTTGCTCCTTCGTTTAGAAGGCAACATGGCTAATGGAACACCAAATCTCAGGAAAGCTTTCTATAGAATACTCAAAATGACCAGGAAGACACAATCTGAAAGCACTTTTTATAGAGATATTGAAAAGCTAGTAAGGGCCAAATTTATTCTTTTCTACACCTTTAAGATTTATCCTACTATTATCTTCTAGAACTTTATAGTGTTCCCTAGTTCTATAGATACTTTTTAGCAGGTACAATTATCTTACAATAGTAGAGGAGACGGAAGCCTCTCATGAAATGTTGGAAGACCAGTTACAGGGTCCTGCGTCGAAATAGAGACCAGTAAATACAAGGAAGCAGCAAAATTAACAGAGACTCAATAGGAGAGGGAGCACTACTCACCTTTAACCAAAACATTAGTGACCCAAACAATTCAGTTAATGGGTTCGGTTCTGAATTGGTTACTGGTTTTGATTTAGCAATATATAAGTTCTACAAAGTTTTTTGTTATCAAAAAGCCTGGTCGTTGCATCATAAAATAAGCTAAAAAATAGAACCGTGTGGTTCAGTGATTGGCTTGCCCCTTAAAGACGAATATCTAAACTGAGTGAATTCCAGGCTCAAAGTTCAACGCTCTGATTAGAAAGGAAAATTTAGGAAAATTGTCATTGGCTGGAGTAGAGAACACACCGTAAAAGGAAGGGCACTCAGATTCAGGTCGAGACTTCTCCACGATCCCCATTCCTCAGTGAAAAGTGGCCACATCCAATGGATGACATCTTTCCAGCCAACCTACCATCAGCAAAAGCCTCAACTCATGCAATTGCTGTGATGCTGTTTTTAGTCAAATCAAATAAGACTAAAATGCAGAGGAGATATAACATTAACAACCTAACAGGGTTGAAACAAAATTGACGATCAATCAGCTCGTATTTGTACTGAAGAAGCTTATACCACAGGCACAAAATATGAAATGTGGATGAAGATTTTACTAGAATCACAGCCATAAGTCCATCCATTAACTCACTGTACATTTTAAATGAAAAATGGAACTGAATTTCCACATGAAAGTCAGTGAATAATATACCAAGTGGCTACAGAATTCGTCAAGTACCTTGTCAGTGGGAGCTTCCTGGAGATGGTTATATAAACCTGGATGCTCTTTCCTAAATTGCCGCTCAAATGATGATGGAGCACTACATTGCATGAGGAGAGCTAAAAGTCAGACAAACAAGCAGTGTAGGTTCTGCATTATTATCCAACCTAAGTATCCAGATACTAGAGTAATTTCAAATCCCCAAGATGCTTCAGAATGAACAGATGAGCATATTTTACACATAAGGGATTCATGAGTTCAAATGCTTGGCCTCCATACACTTAAACAGGAAGCAAGCAAGCGAGTGTCCAGAACACGAAGTTCATGGAGAAATGTTCATCAAGTTCATTGCCATATGAATCAAATCAATGGCGTACCAATTAAAAAAAAGGAGCCATAAATTGCTGTAACTTGTAAATAAATACATAGTTGAAGACAGAGGTAAAGACAAAAAGATTGTTATCAAAAGAAGGGAAATAAGAAAGTTTCTCTTGCTACCTATATGGAACAACATAAGGAGCAACCACAATGCAACGGACCTGAAAAAGCTCAGCAAGACTCCAACCTTCCTGGAACTCAAGTTATAGGGTGAAAAAAATAAAGCATTGTGACTTTACTATAATTGACAATGACTTTACTTCCCATACATATAATTGAAAGCAATTCACCCCCTCATTCCTTCTCTCCACATCCTCCTCCCCCAAACTCTCTACCTTTCTAAGGAGATAGACTCGCCAAGCTCATCTTGATAAAAGGAAATTTCCTTTACAAAAACAAAAATTAAAAGGGATCTAGAACAATGAAATGTCAGAGAATTTACCAGAGCGAAGAAATTAATAGCAATAACATCGCCTTCCACTGAGCTATCTCCAAGGATATCCTCAATAATCGAAGTACACTCATACCTATGTTTCTGGATAATTTCCCTTTTGTGGGCAGAAAAAGATAACTCCATCTTACCTGATCAACATGCCGTACTTGCCTGATGATATTGCGATAAGAACAAATACAACGAAGTTGTATTAAGTGACATACCATAATGTTCAAGAGGGGAAACAACAGGTGGCGATGAAACTGGTATATACATAACTTTATTTGCTCTCAAGTGCACCATCAAGTTCTGTCAGGAACAGAAGTAAATAAAAGAAAGAAAAAAAAAAACTCTGAAGCATTCAGTGTCAACTTTCTGAAATCAAACTAGATCACTTCATATAAACACAAACAACACAATAACATGTCAACTTGTTCTGCTTTAGCTAACCTCATGAGCCGAATGAGTGATAAAAAACACTTGATACTGCTCTTGATCACAAGCAAACGCTGCAGCAATGGCCTATTCATCAAGTCACTAATTAAAATATATGGCACAAGTGAAAAAAAAAACTCTATATAGGTAATTAATGATTCATACAAACATATCCCTTGTATATTGTGAAGGGAATTTACAAGGCCTGTAATGAAATTCAGCACAAGAAAGATAACCCAAAAGCTTTGAGCCTACAGAAACCAATACAACACAAAATCCAGAAATAGAAACTATTTCAATATTGACAAACAGATAAATGTAATAGATAAATTTTCAATTAGTTGCAATAACAATTCAATGTCAATGTGATGGCATTACATTTACACACACAAAAAAAAAAAAAAAAAAAAAAAAGAGGAGGAAGAGGGTTACGGCAAGAGGGTAGATATCGCCTTTAGTACCGAAAGCCATGAAAATAGCAGCTGGTTTGCTCCTCATCTTCCTCAATTACTCACTTCCTTCACTTCACCACTTCTTCTTAACAATTTTCACCTATTTTGTCATTTTTTCTGAAAGTCAAGGATACATCAGAAAAGTTTTTTTTTTTTTTTTTTTTTCTTCAGAATGTGCATTTTTTTTGCTGCAAAATTCTAAAATAGTTACTACTCAAATTAATATAACATTAATTATTTTTTTCCATTTGGTTAAATTTTTTAATTTCACGAAAAAGTTTATTATGTTTTACCAATAAATTTCAACAGCATTTTAAAGTAATAACTAGCGTTTGAGTTTTTTCTAGAAACCAATTACAACAAATCACCATTATACTAGACCATCCAATATCACCGTACTCCTAACATAATCCCAATCGAAACTTACAAAGCTACAACCAATTGCTAGCTATCATCATCTTTAACTGTCATATAATTTTTATATTTGTTAATTCTAAATCTAGACCATCCAATATCACCGTACTCCTAACATAATCCCAATCGAAACTTACAAAGCTACAACCAATTGCTAGCTATCATCATCTTTAACTGTCATATAATTTTTATATTTGTTAATTCTAAATAAATAATATTTTGTATATTTACGTGCTGAAAAACAGATAATCTTATTTAGTATAAATTTTGTGCATTCAGTTTAAAATGTCTCAATATTTAATGAAAACAATTAGAAATTAAAGTGGTGAAAGAAATATAAATATTAAATTGAAATTAAAAAAAAATAAGAACAATTTGAACAAATATCTTGATGACACATAGAAGTCATTCTTCCAAATTCCTTCTATTTAATATTAATTTCTTTTATTCTATCCTAAAAACGAAATTAACCCCTCATATACTTATACTTAGAAACTATTTAATTTAGCATTTACATATTGCTTCTCAGTAGTCCATTTTAGGTGATATTTAAAGATTTTGACTAAATTCCTTTTATCCTATCCTAAAAATGATCCAATGGTACTCAAAAACTATTTAATCTAATATTCAGAAAATATCCCCCCGGGTCCATTTTAAGTGAATTTTAAAAATATTTTCTCATTAAAAAAAGTCAACTATTAACATTAATGAAATGAGTTATTTTATTAAACATTGTTTAATATTTTATTAGACAAGGATAATTTTGGGAAAAAAGTTATTAATAAATTTATGGAATTTTCAATAACCATATTTAGACAACTTTCTATTTTACATTACTACCGTGCAATTTTGATTTAATAAAGCATTAATTTTTTGATGGTGAATAATTAAAAAGAATCACATCACCAACAATATAAAGATATATAAGATATTCAGAAGCAAGACTTTTATTTTAGAGTTGGACAGTAGACTTTTAAAAAACTATTACCTTATTTGTTAAAATCAACCAATTGAAGATTATAAGCTAACTATTTGGTCAATTTACCATTGTTGAAACAGAGCAAGTACATAATAAATTGTCCTGATAAGATCACACAATATAATCACATATGCTTAATTTTGGTGAACAAAGTTACTTGATATTTGTGAAGACAACAAGAATGCCCTGCTTGTCTTGTTTTAGTGACCAATACTCAATATACTTGATGTTTCTTTCAAGAATCAATATACCATCATGTATTGATCATTAATTTGTTTATGCTTTTATCACGACATAAAAACTAAATACATCTCCATATAAAGATTAAACAAAGAATATATAAGATATTCCCCGTAACATAATAGTAGTGACGGCAAATGAGTTGAAAATGGGTCAAACAAACCGTAACATAACCCAACTAGCTCATATGATCACTTTGTTTTTCAGGTTGACCATTAGATTTCTGAGAACCTAGCAAGTTATATCATCACAAAGAGGCAGAGGCATAGCCAGAGCATCTGTGTTGAACCTGCAGCTGCCGACAGACAAAGAAGCTCACCATTTAGTCATTAATAAGCATCAAACATACTCCAGTAGCCTTGAAAACATGATGTGTGAGTGTGTGAAAACCTTACAAACAGCACATCAATAATGCACTACTTTGAACAAGTTTGATATATGACCTGAACATCACAACTCACAAGTGCAATAAATAATGTTTCCACTAGATTAAGCTGATTGAATCAAGATTGATTTTTACAAGCAATATACTGAGACATCATTGACTGTTAGAACTTGTACATCCATGTACTCGGGGCAAAGGACTATACTGTACCTACTTCACATTCGAGTAAACCAGCAAAAAAGGGAAATGCCATAATTACTAGTATCAATTTATCAAACACAATCTTATCTTAGTATATTCAAACATTTCCAAGTCATGTTGGATAGGAAGTTATAATGAGAGATCTGGCAAGGAGACACCTCATTAGTCACAGAGCTGGAAGACTAAGAAAAATTAAGATGAGCCAAGCATATAAAATGATCATCTTTAGATAGGATTTACCCAATAACATACTAGGGAAACAAGAGCAAACTCATTGCTGCTGATAAGAAACACCCACTGAGATTCTTTGATATAATGCTTCATAGTTTTTAGATTAAAGGCTTAGCATTGCTAAATCATTTAGAACTACAAAAATAAAGTCTCTTAGGCACCATGTGTTACACACATTTCCGCTTAGAGCATTGAAATTTATAACTAATTCAATATTCAATTATGCAAGAGTATTGAAACGAAAAAAAAAAAACACTAATGCCTCATGCGACTAGATGGATACAAAAAGAATATGCACACAACTAAAATCAGCATTCCTCTCCTCTTCACAGCTCAAAACACATTTTTGGCATCACACAGAAGTAGATAACAGAGTACACAGAGCCAGTGATATTTCATATATTTTGAAGTGAGGCGTGATAGTGGTTGTTAATTGGAAGTCAGCAAGAATGACAAAGAAAAATCCATCTGCTTAGATACACAAATTTCTGTCAATGGGGACAGATAAATGCGAAAGCATGTAAGATAGAAAAAATAAGCGCCGCTGCTGCATCTCAGTAGCAGGGACTGATCTGGAAAAGGAAACATCCATAACGGAGTCCATTAAACAATAAAAAGATAGCCAAGACCATAATAGATTATCTGCATTTCAAGAACAAGGAAATATTGTTTAGATGAGTCGTCAAAACAAGCAGTTGTGACAAGGACCTCAGAAATTGACAATAAAGCTGCCAAGAAGAAACATGAGAACATTCATGATTTGGAAGTTCACTAAGGTGTATTCAGACAGTCAATTGGATACTTTTTGGCAACTGATTTTCTTTTCACTTGGTTATTTGGCAACTCTCTTATTTGCTCACTCTTAGATATTTCAATTATCATATAGAAAATATTTAACGCTCCCTTGCCTTAAGATTCATTGCTTAACAAGCCTTGACCACTAGACTGAAGGCCTAAAATTGTGAAGATTCACCCAATCCAGCATTCACCCATCCACTCCAACCCCAAATCCCCACCCCCATTTTTTTTTTTATAGAGAATCTAAGACTTCTCTCATTGGAGTTCAATTGTCAATAGTTGAGAAATACAGTAATCAAAATTGATGAGCTATCACAAACGGGAAAACAGAATAGATCAAAGTTAATGACTCTTTATCATCATTAATCTATTTCCATAAATAAATGACCAGCTGTAGTCTACTGATTTCTTATCTGTCTATACATTTTATCCGTCGCCTCAGTCAGACATTTTAGATTTTGAAAGCAAATCGAACTCTAACGCTAGCAGTAGTACATTCTACCTGATTTGAACAGGAATCATTCTGAACCAGATTTTATGGGTAAACAAGCGTAAGTTCTATTAACCACCTATATCCCACCTTTTATGTTTATCAATAATCTCGTGCTTTACAGGATAATTGATTCAGTAATATTTAGAATTATGTGCCTGATGTTAAGCAAATAAACATTGAAGAATCACATACCTGAAACACTAAATAACCAAATTTCCCTAAATTGCTGATCTGTTAAACATGAAACATAGCGTACTTGAATTTTCTCACCTCTCAAGCCAAATGGTAATTGATTTTCAAAAAACAGTTACCCTTAGTCTAACAGGAACCGAGGTCATCTTGGATAAATTGTAGATTTGGTAACCAATCCCTGGCATAGATGCACATTTTAGACCCTGCTGTCTTCCGCTTCATATTTGGCACCAATGACCCTGCTCCACAACAACTGTCTGTCATTGGCATATCTCCATAACCACTCCATTCTTAGACCTTTGCTTTGAAATACCAGATTCTTTGTCCCAATCCCCCATTCTTCTTAGCAGTCATCACAGGTTTCTATTTTACTAGGTGGTACCCTTTCTTTTCTTTGTTTCCCAGCAACAAAAACTCTCTCCTAATGTTGTCCGACCTTTTGATAACCCCTGGTGGGATGGGAAATAAAGGCATCATATAAGTTGGTAAAGCATCAAGGACTGAATTAATGAGAGTCGGTCTTCCTCTAAGGAACGGTATTGAGTTTTCCACCTGGCTAGCTTATTTTCACACTTCTTTATCACTCTATCCCATATTTCTATAGATTTAGATTTAGCCCCCAGAGGTAGTCCCAAGTAAATTGTTGGCAGACTGCCAAATTCTCCATCATGTATAACAGCTAACCAGTTCATGTTGGTGACTTCATTTATAGGATACATTAGGATCTTCCTCTGAAATCTATGTTTCTTGGACTCTCTGAACTCTTTGCCGCATCAGTGTCGAATTCTCTAAAATGCTCTAATTTTGGAGTATCTGACATGCACCTTTCGACATTTTTGAAAAATCTGAGCAACATAGACTATGATACCTACTCCATTCCTACTCCTCAAACTTCCTGATTACCTTAACTTGAACCCTCCTATATCCCTAGTTTTAGTTCCTACACATTAGGTGTTCTAAACACAAGGTATATTGATCTAAAGAATAATCACCAACTTTATTGACTTCCTCGTCAATGTCCTATGTTCCAAGACAGAACTCTCAACCTAGGAGTTCCCTTGGTACCCTTACCACCCCTTCCCTCACCCCATATCACTGACGTGACTTTTAACTACCATCAAACCTTTTGAAGCCACTAATGCCAGTTATAGAATAATCAAGTGGGGCAACCCGTTACGTCAAAAACCCTAGATCCAAAAGTGGCAGTTACACAATACAATTAAGAAAATGAAAGCAATAAACTATAGCAAAGATACCAGTTTAGAGTAGGAACCAAGAAAATGTAGTAATATTCACAAGGGCACGATAATAAATTCATAAACACATTATCAGATTTAAGGAAGTCAGTTAACAATCAAGAAACAATAAGGGTCCGAACAATCTGTCGGAAAAATCAGGTTTAGATAAGACAGGAAAATATTAAAGGGGTGGTGGCTGAGTTGATGGGGATAAAAAAAAACGATGGACTGATTTACCGAAATCCAGTGAGCTCCTATATACTCCTTTGGCTTGTCGGTCGTCGGTCATCAGGATGGGATTGGTGGATTCTTACTGACCTGTGGTGGCAGTGCGACAAAAAAATACAGAGGAAGTGAGAAAGAAAGAGGGCAGGGGGATTGCAGTGGAGGAGAGTAGGGGGGGAATTGTTTTACTATTGAATATTATACAGTTCACCACTGTCAGATTAGATGATAGATTTTCTCCTTAAACTATCATGAATATAAATGCAGTCTGCCAAGAGGTTAACTATTTTGCATGGTTCCTTAACACATCATCCAAATCCTTTTCAATCTTTCCACCATTAAGTGGAGATGAAAATGTGTGTATAAAAGCAGTTGACACATCCTTAAAGTCTATATATGTTTCACAGAAAGATATTTACTCTTGTTTTGCCAAAGATATTCCCCGCTATATGTACTCTAGTTTCGTGACGCTTTTGTTCTCGTGCAGTACATTCTAAACCTTTTACAAAAAATCTTAATTGTCAATGATCATTGGTCTTTAGTTTCTGAGACAAGTTACCTGTAAGATTTTATTCATATTTTGTCCCATTTAAATGCTAATTAATTGTGAACTCAAACAGAAACCCCCCTATGGAGACCTGGGCCAACTGCAAAACCGGTGCTCTGCAATGCATGTGGATCAAGATGGGAAACTAGGGGGACACTAGATGACTACCTTCCAGAACATGCAAGCAAAGGAAAACAGAGCTATCATCTACCTTCTGAGGTGAAGCCACATCTCATAGCTCGTGATGAACAAAAGCTGGAAGTTGGCGAAGAGGTTTCTGGACAGGATGGCTCTTCAGCTTGTCTTGAAGAGAAAATGATTCATATATCAAGCTTAGGTTCAGCAAGATCATCCTCAGACAAATGCATGCAGATGGAAGAAACAAATGGTAAAAAAAAATTCACTTATATTTACATGATGGACTTGACCTATACCATCTCTTTAACAACTCTGAAGTATGTTCTGGCATTGTCCAGTTCAGACTAGAGATACTGAGAAAAAATTCCAGATTTGCTTAGTAAATTACAAAGCAAGAATAGGTGGCTGTCTGTTTCTCTTGTCAAATTGCATAAAAAGCACCCAGGGACCAGCTGTCTGCCCTTCTTCTGTAGCATTTCCTGTGTTAAACATGCCCTCTCTATCACTAGCCAAGTGAGACATTTCACTTTTGTAGGAGTGGCCCATTCCAGAAATAGTTCCAGAGATGTTTTAGATCCCCAGCCATCAGCTGGAGACCTCTTCTGTAGACACTGCTAACTGAATAAACACCACTTTTTAAAATGCTTTCACACCATCTTGTCTGTGAAATTTGTATTGATACTTATTCCACCAATCTTTCCTAATAATTTTGCAACCCTTTCCACCTCCCAATCATTTACAAGTCTTCTGAAGGCTAAATCCCATCCCTGTTCTGGCCCAACAGATACCTACATTAGCATCAGGATTCACACAAATTTGGAAGAGATTCTTTAGAGGGAATTGTTCTATCCAGAAATCCTTCCAAAATCTTGTTTTACTATCATTTCCCACTTTGATATAAAAGTCTGCCTTCATTTAAGACCACAAACTTCTGATTGTTCTCCATACTCCCACACCCCTTAAGGTGTTCAACTGTGTTCTCTGTACACCATGGGGTTAGCTCACCATACTCGGGTTTAATCACCTCTTTCCAGAAACCATTTCTCTCCTCAATGTACCTCCACCGCGACTTCTTCAGACTTTCATTTTGCAATCTCAAATTTCAAATTCCCAGCCCCCACCGCCCCTACCCCCCCTACCCCCCGGTCTTTGTCAAATCCTTTCTTAAGCGTAAGGGTTATAATAGAGTGGAAACCTAATATATTAAACCATACAAAGTCTCCCACACACACAAAAAAAGATCTATTTTATTAGTACCTTATTGTTTTATGTGCACTAACGTTCATCATCTTTTTGGAGAAGCAGACAAAGATCCTCACTTGGATCCTGACAGTGTTCAAGAAGAAAGAGATCAAAGCTAAGACAACGCATTTTGTCACCTGCTCAAAGACTCCAGAGGACACTCGATAACAATCTCCAGGCACCAGACTTTGAAATAATATCTGATGGAGATGAACCTGTTACTCTAATTTATGCAAGGAACAAATACATTCCTCCTAATGAGATTGGTCTTGGAGCTATGCTGCTAGTATCACCAACTACTACTACAGAACGCTTGACGCCTCAATCAGTGGTGGCAGAAGATACTGTCTCTTGCTCAATGGATATTTCTAAAAAAAAATCATCTACAAGTGAATTTTTAGATGCATGCATAACATTCAAGCTGGTATGTGAAGCCAGCTCTTATTGTCTAGCTAGTGCAACGTGGGCTAAAAACAATTGGGCTGTTCCAACTTTACAGATTTCCCAAACAGTCTAGGTGTATTGAGACCATCTAGTTTGTCTTGTTCTGGATATTTATAATTTCTTCCATTTTAATGGTTTGAATTTTTAGACACGTCAATTCTGCTTTTTGGATGCATTTAGTATGTCAATTCCGAAGTCTATCATGCTTGCTTACCTACAAGTTTGTCCTTCTGTGTGGACTCAACGGTAGACTAAAATTGTAACATCACAAAGGCAATTTGACTTACATATGCTTGACATTACAACTGTAATGTCTTGCATTGTACTTGTTTCAGGAGAAACAACAATGTACTGGATCATGTGGCTATGCAAAATGAAAACACTGGAAATGAGGATGGAAAAGCAAATGCATGTGAAAATAGACTCACTCCACATCATATAAATACTACATCAGGTGTATGTCAATAAACTGTTCTAAAAATGCTGTTGCTATTGAATTTTCATCTGTATATGGAGATGAACATCTTATTATTGAAGAAATAGGTATATCAGCCTCAGGATTATAGCTACACTAAAAGAGATTCTAGAGAGCCATTATTAAATAATCCGAGAGCAATTATCATAAAGATAAATGAAGCATTATGAGCTTAAGTGAAGCAAGATAAATAGAGATTCATAGAGTTGCCCCAACTAGCTTGAAGTGAGGCATGATAGTGCTTGTGAAGTGGAAGTCAGTAAGAATAAAATTTAAAAAAATCCATCTGGTTAGATACACGAAATTCTGTAAATGGCGACGAATGAATACGCAAGCATAGTAAGAGAGAAAAAATAAGTGCCGCTGCTGCATCTCAGTAGCAGGGACTGGTCTGAAAAATGGAACATCCTTAATTCAGTCCATTAAACAATAAAATGGTTGCAAAGACCGTAATAATTATCTGCATTTCAAGTACAAGAAATTATTGTTTAGATGAGTCAATATCATCTTACAAAATATTGCCAGTCGAGTCTTCACGACTAACAGTTGAGATAAGGACCTCTAAAATTGACGATAAAAGTGCCAAGAAAAAGCTTGAGAAAATTCACGATTTGGAAGCTCACTAAGGTGTGTTCAAACAGTCACTTGGGAAGTTTTTGGCGACTAATTTTCTTTTCACTTGGTTATTTGGTTACCATCTTGTTTGCTCAACGCTCCCTTGCCTTAAAATTCGTTGCTTAACAACCCTTGACCACTAGACTAAAGGCCAAAATATGATGGTTCACCAAATCCAGCAGTCACCCCCAAATCCCCACCCCCATTTTTTTAAAGAAGACTTCTCTCATTGGAGTTCTATTGTCAATAATAGAAAATTACGGTCATAAATATTGTTGAGCTGTTACAAAAGGGAAAACAGAATAGATACAAGTTAATGACCCTCTATCATGATTAATCTTATTTCCATAAATAAATGACTAGCTGTAGTCTACTAATTTCTTATTTGTCTATATATTTCATCGTTCGCCTCAGTCAGACATTTTTAGGTTTTGAGAGCAGATCCAACTCTAACGTTAGCAGCAGTACATTCAACCTGATCTGAACTGGAATCAGTCAGAACCAGATTCTATGGGTAAACAAGGGCCATGTTGCCATTGTGGCATCGAGCGTAAGTTCTATTAACCACACGCATCCCACCTTTTATGTTATCAATAATCTCGTGCTTTACAGAATAATTGATTCATTGATGCTTAGAATTTATGTGCCTGATGTTAAGAAAATAAACATTAAAGACTCACATGTCTGAAACAGTAAATAACCAAATTTCCCTAAATTGCCGATCTGTTAAACATAAAACATAGGGTACTTGAATTTTCTCACCTCTCGAGCCAAATGCTAATTGATTTTCAAAACATTGCCCCTTAGTCTAACAGGAACTAAGGTTATCTTGACAGATTGTAGATTTGGTCCCCAATCCCTGGCATATATGCCCATCTTAGACCCTGCTATCTTCCGCTTCATATTTGGCATCAATGACCCTGCTCCACTACAACTGTCTGTCATTGGCATATCTCCATAACCACTCCATTATTAGAGCTTTGTGTTGAAATTCAAAATTCTTTATCCCAAGCCCCCATTCTTCTTAGTCACAGATTTCTATTTTACCAGGTGGTACCCTTTCTTTTCTTTGTTTACCAGCAACAGAAACTCTCTCCTAATGTAGTCCAACCTTTTGATAACACCTGGTGGGATGGGAAATAAAGGCATCATATAAGTTGGTAAAGCATCAAGGACTGAATTAATGAGAGTTGGTCTTCCTCTAAGGAAAGGTATTGAGTTTTCCACCTGGCTAGCTTCTTTTCACACTTCTTTATCACTCTATCCCATATTTCTATAGATTTAGATTTAGCCCCCAGAGGTAGTACCAAGTAAATTGTTGGCAGACTGCCAAATTCTCCATCATGTATAACAGCTAACCAGTCATGTTGGTGACTTCATTTATAGGAACATTATGATCTTCCCCTGAAATCTATGTTGCTTGGACTCTCTGAAATTGTTGCCGCACCCATGTCGAATTCTCCAAAATGCACTACTTTTGGAGTATCCGACATGCACCTACTGAAATTTTTGAAAGATCTGAACAACATAGACTATAATACCTATTCCATTTATACTCCTCAAACTTCCTGAGTACCTTAAGTTGAACCCTCCTATATCCCTAGTCTTAGTTCCTACCCATTAGGTGTCCTAAACACAAGGTATTTTGATCCTCCTTCTCTTGCTTATAATCACCAACTCTATTGACTTCCTCGACAATATCCCTAAATCACAACCTAGGAGTTCCCTTGGTACCCTTACCACACCTGCCCTCACCCCTAATCATTGACATGCCTTTAAACTACCATGAAACCTTTTGAAGCCACTAATGCCAGTTATAGAATAATCAAATGGGGCAACCTGTAACGTCAAAAACCCTGAATCCAAAAGTGGCAGTCACACAACACAATGAAGAAAAAAATAAAAAAAAGGCAACAACAAAGATACAGTGCAAAGTAGGAACCAAGAAAATGTAGTAATATTCACAAGGGCACAATAATAAGTCACGAACACAATATCAGATTTAAGGAAATCAGTTTAACACTAAAGCAACAACAAGGGTCTGAACAATCTCTCAAGGAAAAATCAGGTCTATTTAAGACAGGGTAATACATAAAAGGTGCGGCGGATCATACCTAGGAGTTGATGGGGATAAAAAGTACAATACACTGATTTTCCTAAATCCAGCGAGCTCTGATATACTCCTTTGGTCTGCCGGTCATCAGTCATTAGTATAGGGTCACTGATTCTTGCTGACCGGTGGTGGCAGTGCAACAAAAAAACAGAGAAAGGGAGAAAACAAGAGGGCATGGAGATTTCGTTGATATTTTAGTTGATAGTGTTCCTCCTTAAAATATTATACAAATAAATGCAGTCTGCCAAGAGGTTAACTATTTTGCATGGTTCCTTAACACAACAAGCAAATCCTTTTCAAACTTTCCACCATCAAGCTCGTTCAACTATGTTGTATGGTGCCATAAAATGGTGATGAAAATGTCTGTAAAAGCAGTTGACACATCCTAAAAGTCTATACATGTTTCACAGAAAGATATTTCCTCATGTTTTCCCAAAGATATTCCCCACTACACGTACTCTAGTTTCGTGATGCTTATGTTCTCGCGCAGTACATTCTAAACCTTTTTCAGAAAATCTTAATCGTCAATGATCATTGTGCTTTAGTTTCTGAGATAATTACCTGTAAGTTTTTATTAATATTTTGTCCCATTTGAACGCTAATTAATTGTGAACTCAAACAGAAACCCCCCTATGGAGACCTGGGCCAACTGAAAAACCAGTGCTCTGCAATGCATGTGGATTAAGATGGCGAACTAAAGAGACACTAGATGACTATGTTCCCAAACATGGAAGCACAGAGGTTTCTGGACAGGATGGCTTTTCAGCTTGTCTCGAAGAGGAAATGATTAAAATATCAAGCTTAGGTTCAGCAGGATCATCCCCAGACAAATCCATGCAAATGGAAGAAACAAATGGTAAGAAAATTTCACTTATATATACATGAATAACATTGTATGCCCTTCTTCGGTAGTACTACCTGTGTTGAACATGCCCTCTTTATCACAAGCCAAGTGAGGCATATCACTATTCTAGGAATGTCCCCATTCCAGAAATAGTGTCAGAGATGTTTTGGGTCCCAGCCATCAGCTGGAGACCTCTTCTGTAGACACTGCTTACTGAATTCATACTTATTCCACCTATCTTCCCTAGTAACTCTACAACCCATTCCACCTCCCAATCATTTACAAGCCTTCCGAAGGCTATATCCCATCCCTGTTCTCACTTCTGGCCCAACAGGCAACTACATTAGCTTCTCACAAATTTGAAAGAGATTCCTAAGAGGAAATTGTTCTATTCAGAAATCCTTCCAGAATCTTGTTTTACTGTCATTTCCCACTTTGATATAAAAGTCTGCCTTCATTTGTGACCACAAACTTGTGATTGTTCTCCATACTCCCACACCCCGTAAGGTTCAACTGTGCTCTCTGTACACCATGGGGTTAGCACACCATACTCAGCTTTAATCACCTCTTTCTCGAAAGCATTTCCCTCCTCAATGTACCTCCACAATGACTTCTTCAGAAAACTTCCATTTTGCAATCTCAAATTTCAATTTCCCAGCCTCCCCTTCCTGTCTTTGCTAAGGAGTACAGTATTCCAGTTTACAACCGGAGAGGAGTTTAGAAGCCCTGAAGGGACCTCTAAAGGTTTATCTTGGAGTTCATATCTGGGAGCAACAAGGATTTGTAAGATAGTATCTAGGTCGTGTCATGAATCACATCCTTTCTTAAGTGTAAGGGTTATAAAAAAGTGGAAAACTAATATATTTAACCATACAAATTTTTGCAACAGCTCACCCCCCACTCCTACACACAAACAAAAAGATAATATCAATTGCATTAGTACCTTGTTGTTTTATGTGCACTAATGTTCATCATCTTTTTGGAGAAGCAGACCCTCTTTATCACAAGCCAAGTGAGGCATATCACTATTCTAGGAATGTTCCCATTCCAGAAATAGTTTCAGAGATGTTTTGGGTCCCAGCCATCAGCTCTACCTCTTCTGTATACACTGCTTACTGAATCCATACTCATTCCACCTATCTTCCCTAGTAACTCTACAACCCATTCCACCTCCCAATCATTTAGAAGCCTTCCAAGGCTATATCCCATCCCTGTTCTGACTTCTGGCCCAACAGGCACATTAGCATCTCACAAATTTGAAAGAGATTCCTAAGAGGAAATTGTTCTATCCAGAAATCCTTCCAGGATCTTGTTTCTGTCATTTCCCACTTTGATATAAAAGTCTGCCTTCATTTGTGACCACAAACTTGTGATTGTTCTCCATACTCCCACACCCCGTAAGGTTCAACTGTGCTCTCTGTACACCATGGGGTTAGCTCACCATACTCAGCTTTAATCACCTCTTTCCCGAAAGCATTTCCCTCCTCAATGTACCTCCACAATGACTTCTTCAGAAGACTTCCATTTTGCAATCTCAAATTTCAATTTCCCAGCCTCCCCTTCCTGTCTTTGCTAAGGAGTACAGTATTCCAGTTTACCACCGGAGAGGAGTTTAGAAACCCTGAAGGGACCTCTAAAGGTTTATCTTGGAGTTCATATCTGGGAGCAACAAGGATTTGTAAGATAGTATCTAGGTCGTGTCATGAATCACATCCTTTCTTAAGTGTAAGGGTTATAAAAAAGTGGAAAACTAATATATTTAACCATACAAATTTTTGCAACAGCTTACCCCCCACTCCTACACACACACAAAAAGATAATATCAATTGTATTAGTACCTTATTGTTTTATGTGCACTAATGTTCACCATCTTTTTGGAGAAGCAGACAAAGATCCTCTCCCAAGAAGAAAGATATCAAAGCTTAGACATGGCATTTTGTCACCTGCTCAAATCCAGAGAACACTTGATAACTATCTCCAGGGACCAGACTTTGAAATAATATCTGACGAAGATGAACCTGTTACTCTAATTTATGCAAGGAACAAATACATTCCTCCTAATGAGATTGGTCTTGGAGCTATGCTACTAGTATCACCAACTACTACTACAGAACGCTCGACGCCTCTATCAGCAATGGCAGTTCCTCCTAATGAGATTGGTCATGAACCTACGCTGCTAGTATCACCAACTACTACTATAGAACACTCGACGCCTCAATCAGCAATGGCAGAAGATACTGTCTCTTGCTCAATGGATGTTTCTAAGTAAAATCCATCTATAAGTGAATTTTTAGATGCATGCATAACATTTAAGCTGGTATGTGAAGCCAGCTCCTATTGTCAAGCTAGTGCAATGTTGGCTAAAAACAATTTGGGCTTACCAACTTTATGGATTTCCCCAACAGACGCGCGCAACAGTCTGGGAGTTCGAGACTATCTAGTCTATCTTGTTCTGGATATTCATAGTTTCTTCCGCTTTATGGATGGAATTTTTAGACATGTCTATTCTGCTTTTTGGATGCATTTAATATGTCAAATCCGAAGTTTATAATGCATTCTTGCCTACAAGTTTGTCAGTTGGTGTGGACTACACAGTAGACTAAAATTATAACATCATAAAGGACATTTGACATACATATGCTTGGCATTGCAACTGTAATGTCTGCATTGTGTTTCAGGAGAAACAACAATGTACTAGATCTTGTGGCTATGCAAAATGAAGCTACTGGAAATAAGGATGGAAAATCAGATGCATGTGATAATGGACTCGCTCCACAGCATATGGATACTACATAAAGGGTATGTCATAAATTGTTCTAAAAAATGCTGCTGCTATTGGATTTTCTTCTGTATATGGAGATGAACATCTTATTATTGAAGAAATATATCAGCCTCTGCATAAGGTATGCTCAGCCACAAAAAGTTTAAAAGTAAGTCTACTAAAAAGTCTTTTCGATCTCCTTTTAAGTTACTAGGACAAGTCGATAAGACATTACACTTTCCAATAATAGCTACACTAAAGAGAAGCTAGAGAGCCATTATTAAACAATCCTAGAGCAATGGCTCTGTGTTCTCAAAACAAGAATTATTTTCAGATGAAGAAATGTCAAAGGGGTTCAACCCCCTATATGTGGGCTCCCAAGCACATGGAATAATTTTAATTACGAGTGACAGTAATACTCAAATATTGAATCTTTGTCCGCTCTAATACCATATTAAAGAACTCATCTAAAACTTAAATTGACAAAGCAAGTACACTTTTATTTTTTAAAGCAACATAATAGCTAGAATTTTTCTAAAATACTCACCCGACAAATCAAAGCACCGGTACCTGAATCTATTTTAGTAACCTTACCATTATATCAAGAAAGACTACAATCATACGGAAAAGATACAACAATTTATCCGTAACTCCTCCATGTTTTGTTGGTTCCACTTCATTGCTCTTTTCTTTTTCGTCAAGTAACTGAATCTATGTTCCTTTTTGCATCTGTTGCAAATAACACATCTACTTCTGTCCCTTTTCCTCTTAATCTCTTTTTTGGTAACTTATCCTTCCATCAAAAAAAATTGTAATTAAGAGGTTATGTTTCTATCCTTCGAGTATAAACATATTGATACTTGAAACGGCACAACTGATCCCATCTGGAAGATCAGCACCTAAAGTCCTAAATGAGCAAAATGAATAGTTTCAATTGTACTAACTGACAGAAAACTAAATCAGAATTCTTCTAGTTAAGATAACAGCTGCATTATCATCCTATTTGTGTGGTGTTCCCATTCATCTGAATAAACTGAAACAGAAAATGTGGAATGCACCCAAGAGTAAACAACTAATGGACTCATCACACAGAGGTAGAGACACAATTTGATCAGTTGAAAACACAATTCAAGAATCAGTTTATTTATTTCTACGGATACAATACACTTCTTAATTATAAGAAACTTCTTTTTCCAAACATCTCTTTGGCTTTTATCTAAGAATTGGCATGCCACCTCTGTTCTGTATTTGGTATATACAAGAAAATACAAATATACAACTGTTTCCTCATTGACAATCTTCTTTGCAGTCTAGAACTAAAATAGAGAATTTCAAAAGCAAGTCAGGTAATAACGTATGTTAAATCTCTTTTGTTTTTTGTACATCCTTAGATATTTCATAACTACTAGAGGTACCTTATTTAATTACTGCTGACATTAATTGCTCGAGGTCTCCAGCCAGCAACTATATTCTCGAAGAGCTCGCTGTGAAGCAAAAATAGGATATCCTAGAGGTCAATCACGGCTCTCGAAAACCTAAGCTACATCTCTGCTTAAAATTGTTTCGGTTAATAAATCTACTTCTAGAAAGCTCTAAAAAATTGAAATCAAACAAATATCATATATTTGAAAGACGTGTTGCTATATCTACCGGCACCAGCAGACATAGGCACAATTCAATTAAGTATATTTTATAACCGGAGAAATCCCTAAGGTTCCAAACTCAGTGCATCTTGAGCAAAGCTTCTTCAACCCATCTCCCCTCTATCTCCCAACCCCAGCCCACCCAAAAAAGGGCAGTGAATTTTAAAGTACTTCTGAACCTCTTAAATTTATTTGAACGCACCTTAAATTAAATCTTGAAAATGCTTCCTACCAGACTAATAGGTTTATAGTCCTTTATACTCTTCCTTCTTTGGCACAGTAGTAACAAAGGATGCATAAGACTTTACTCATACTCCCCTGAATTCTGCAATGGTCACCAACAGCTCACATTTGACTTTCATCCAACATTGTTGGAAAAAAGCAAAGGAGAATCCATCAGGACTCGGAGTCTTGTCACCAAGACAACTATCCCTCGCCTCTTCTTCTTCTACAGCCCTTTCTAGCCACTCCCTCACCCACTTGCCTATTTGGTTAAATACTAGCACCCCCAATATTTTCATCTCCATCTGATATCTTCCTTGAAACAATGTTCATAAAACTATACAATGCCCTCCTCCACTTCCTCCTCCCCCTCACGCCCCTATAAAGACAATAAAGTTTTCCTTCTCCTCCCCCTCACACACCTATTTTGTTAGAAGTCCCCTTCTGTCAACCACAATGCCCCTCAATTTTTTGCCTCCAACTAGACTCTTCAGCAACCACTAGAGCCTTAAGTTCCCCCTTGCCTCCTCCTATCTAACCTTCTCCCTTTATTCGAACACCCTCATACTTTCCACATGCTCAATCCCCCCCCTTCTCATTTATTAGCTGTGTCACCTCTTTGCTCCATCTCCTTATCTCCTTTTAACAATTTCAACTTACAGGCAAGTCGAGAACATGGTGTACCAGTTTTTATTCTTGAAAAACTTCAAACTATATTAAAATAAATAGCACATGACTTGAGCAACTACATATGTTGGGATCCAGTTTTAGTAGCCCAATGACTCGAGCAGTACATTTTTTAGTCATTTTAATTCTCACACAGGGAAATTTCCCCATGGAACTATGAAGAGATGTCTATAGATAGTTCATCATAAGCTATATCGTGGCATTCAACAACTTCTTTTCTAAATCCATACCTGTGATCAAGTCATGTCAGAAAGTGCAATAACAATTATCCTGTTACAATAAATAAACACATAGAAATATATACATTAAGATACAAATAACCTGTAGGTTAAGATAAAATAACAACTTATTCTATTTGGAAATACTTCAAAATACTCTCCACACAATTTCTTCTCTCGTTCCCCTGTATAAAAGGTAACGCGGTTAATAGAGCACCAAATCTCAGGTAAGCTTCCTATAGACTTCTCAACATAACTAGAAAGCCACAATCTGAAAGGACTTTTAAATAAATTTTAGGAATGCTAGTTATTTCTGCACCTTTAAGATTTATCTTACCCTTATCATCTACAACTCTATAATATTCCATTGTTCTTTAGATGTTTTATGCTGATACAATTATCTTATAATAGTAAAAGACCGAATTTTAACTGCTTTGATATGCATTACTCGTGCTGAGGATCTTATGGAAAGAGCCTCTTTATGTATACAAGGTAGAGGTCTGTGAACACTCTATCCCAGACCACACATATGGGACTAACATTGGATTTGTTTTTGTTTGTTAGCAAAGGATATGAACACCTCTCATGGAATGTCGGAACACCAATTAGAGGTTCCTGCATTCAAATACAAGACCAGTGATCCAAAACAATTCAGTTTCTGGTAATTCATATTCGCTACTGGTTTTGATTTTGCAAAATCTAGGTTCCACAGTTTTTGTTTACCAAAAATATGAATTACCTGATCCCTGTTTCATAAAATAAACCAAAAAATTGAACTGTGTGTAGAAGGAAATATTGCCACCTTGAACCCTGAGTGAATTTCCACCTCAAACTTCAACATTGTTGGTAGAAGGGAAAATTTTAGAAAAATCCCAGTCCCTTTGAATGATGATGACTTCTGTCCTTTATACGCCAGAAGCGTTTTCTTCATCCATGAAAAAGAGAAACTACGTAAACAATTTTATAGTCTTGTTAAATTTTCCAGTGTTTTACTTGGATTAGAGGAAAACATGGACTTTGTGCTGTATTATTTCACCAAAGGATACCCGTACTTGCAATCTTTGCATATGATATGTGTTTTTCTTACACTTTTGATCGATCAACCAAAGCATGACACAAACTACTAAACAACCTCACATAAAATCCAACTTCTGCCCTTTGGTATATCACTTGTAGGTTTGTATTTCGGTGCAACATATGTTTTACTAAGAGATGAATGTCGAATATCGATGAATATTTTTGCCTGATCATAGCAGGTTGTTAGAGACCTGCAACCAACAACAGTAGAAATTTTCATAATAGCCTACAACTTCTGTTTTCACGTTAAACATAAACAGTACGAGTTTATCAATAAAAGTGCAGCTATAAAACATAATCATGTCTGATACATTGGAGAGTTTGTTTGGAACTTGGACAACTATATTGATGTTTACAATTTATTGACGAAATAATGAATTAATTAGAATAAACCTACTTGATGCGGTAAAACCAAATAAACATAAGAGAGCCAGAAACTTGACACAGTTACATCTACCTTGACGAAAGCATCAATAATTACAACAAGGTGCATAACATTTATAGCATAGTAACGAGGCATTCCAAAACATCATGTAACTTCCAGTGAGTATGATACTTGATTTAAGACCAATGAACACATCCAGGAGCAACATCAATTATGCAGAAATGTGAACTTACAGGTAAATTAGAAACTCAGTACTGGATGGATGTTGCCAAATTTGGGTGCTCTACCGAGATTTGGACTGAAGGTAGTGTTTCAGCAGGAGGCGTAACTGGTGATGGATTCACTTCAATGATTCTCGGAAAGTAAAACCTGCAAATATGTTAGGTATAGCTGGTGCATGAGAAAGTACAAATAAAGGATAACAGGGGCAAGAAAAAGAAGAGACAGACCCCTCTAGGGCACCGATTTGTTGCAAGTAATGTTCAGCATCCAAAGCTGCTGTGCACCCTACAAAAGCATGCCCCAAAGAAAGAACAAAAAGAACTAAGCCATATGTGATCAAGAGAAAAGAAGAGTCAAAACACAGTTTGTTGCACTCGAAGACCAAAGTGATAAACGAAGCAAAAGCACATGGATATAGTAATCACAAACGTGCGTCAAAGATGTTAAGGTTACCGATACGAGTATGCCAAGGATGCTGAAACAAGTAGCAAGAAAATGTTTTTAGAGAAAAAGACCAGAGACAAATTAAAAAAAGAACAATCTAGGCACCAAAGGCAAAGGTACCAAAGTCACAAAGCAAACCGAACAGACATCAAATTATCTCACAAGGTTCTCACTTCTCCATATGTACACTTCATCCAAAACACATGTCTTTCACAGCACATAAGGATAATGTACAATGCAATGCTGAATGAAAAAGGCAATAGATCATTGTTCAAGAACGTAAACCTAAACTTGGTAGGATCCTTGAGCCACATTCCTGTAAATTAGTAACCAGAAGAAGAATAAAACGATCAGGTTAAAAAGGACTGTGGAGTACTAACTTAGGTAGCGGAAATAAAAAAAATATCAAAATTAGGAATTTTATAACTCACGCAGTAAGTAAAACAATAATGGTTAAGTTTGATACTCACTGTTGGTCGATAATACTGGCTAACCAGCTCCTTGACCACATCCCTATTTCCCATGCAATAGCTTATGTGGCCTTTCTTCTGAGACATTGTAATGTACCAAAATTAAGTTTTGAAGAATTTGAAGAATGTGTGCTAGGTATATGAAAACGAATTCTTGTTATCAAGAACCGCTTCCAGGTCTCAATCTTTTTTCCTTTTTCTTTTCTCATAGTAGTGTTTATCTACGTTATGCCACTTTTCTTGGACTCATAGTAATGTTAATCTACAAATTCTTGCTATCAAGAACCTGATTTCAGCTAATTGTTTCATCTGCTTATGTAGTAATGTAGACTATGTGTACTAATTAATACCAAAGAACGATCATTCGCACATTCAGTTTTCTGGATTCAATAAAGAGAAATTGCAAGTAATCAAAAGAAAACTTACAAAGAAACCATAGGACACAATGCATCAAAAGCCTAACGAATATCGACGACAGACACAGAAGAAGAACAGCCCTTTGATATATATAGAGAGAGTGAAGAATAAGAAAATACGGAGATATTAAACCGAAAGCGCATTGCTGGCTATTTAAGCTTATGTAGTAGTATACTATGTGTACTAATAAATACCATCTTTATGGGTTCGCGTGCATAAGAGGTATATATGATGATCCACATTGCACATTCACAAAAAAATCTACAATTTTATTTTGTGAAAAATTATTATTCAAATCTTTACTTAAATAAACAAATACTATTTACTATAACGTTTATTTTTTGAATTGGTAATCACGTGCAACACACGTGTCGAAAAATTAGTTTTCATAAAAGGACCAACAATAGTCTACCGAATTCTTATTTGTCTATATAAACTGTGACCCATCACCTTACTCAGACATTTTAGATTTTGAGAGCAAATCCAACTCTAACGGTTAGCATCAACAAATTTAAATTGATTTGAACTGAATAATCATTATCAGATCTTATGGGTAGACAAGGTCTATGTCTCCATTGTGGAATCAAAAGCTATATTCACACCGCTTATATCCCGTCTTTTATGTTTATCAATAGTCTCATGCTTTACGGGACACTTGATAGTTATGCTTAAGATTTATGTACCTGATGATCAGCAAATACATTTTGAAGACTCACGTGCAAAACACTAAATACCCAAATATCCATAAAATGGCGAATCTGTTAAAAAGTAAAATATAGAGTACAATAATTTTCTCATTTGTCGAGCCAAATGTTAATTAATTTTCAGTACATCTACCATCAGTCCAACATGAACTACTGTCATTTATGATAAATTTTGGATTTGGTCCCCAATTTCTACCATCCATGCACATTTAGTTACCAATTAATTAATCTTTTGACAACCATTTGATTAGATAACAAGAAAAATATACAATACATATCGTATATAAGGTAATATTATTGAGATACAACCAATTACATGATTGAACCTCAACAATTTGAAATAAATATACGCATTTACTAATAAAAATTACCATCTTTATGGGTTCGCATGAATAAGAGGTATATATGATGATCCACATTGCACATTCACAAAAGAATCTACAATTTTATTTTGTGAAAAATTTATTATTCAAATCTTCACTTAAATAAAAAAATACTATTACTATATCATATATTTTTTGAATTGGTAATCACGTGCAACACATGTGTCGAAAAACTAGTTTTCATAAACAGACCAACAATAGTCTACCGAATTCTTATTTGTCTATATAAACTGTGACCCATCACCTTAATCATACATTTTAGATTTTGAGAGCAAATCGAACTCTAACAGTTAGCATCAACAAATTTAAATTGATTTGAATTGAATAATTCATTATCAGATCTTATGGGTAGACAAGGTCTATGTCTCCATTGTGGCATCAACATATTATATTCACCGCTTATATCCCGTCTTTTATGTTTATCAATAGTCTCATGCTTTACGGGACACTTGATTTAGTTATGCTTAAGATTTATGTACCTGATGATCAGCAAATACATTTTGAAGACTCACGTGCAGAAACACTAAATACCCAAATATCCATAAAATGGTGAATCTGTTAAAAGTAAAATATAGAGTACAATAATTTTCTCATCTGTCCGAGCCAAATGTTAATTAATTTTCAGTACATCTACCATCAGTCCAACATGAACTACTGTCATTTAAGATAAATTTTGGATTTGGTCCCAAATTTCTACCATCCATGCACATTTAGTTACCAATTAATTAATCTTTTGACAACCATTTGATTAGATAACAAGAAAAAATATACAATACATATCGTTTATAAGGTAATATTATTGAGATACAACCAATTACATGATTGAACCTCAACAATTTGAAATAAATATACGCATTTAACTAATAAAATTACCATCTTTATGGGTTCGCGTGAATAAGAGGTATATATGATGATCCACATTGCACATTCACAAAAGAATCTACAATTTTATTTTGTGAAAAATTTATTATTCAAATCTTCACTGAAATAAAAAAATACTATTTACTATATCATATATTTTTTGAATTGGTAATCACGTGCAACACATGTGTCGAAAAACTAGTTTTCATAAAAGACCAACAATAGTCTACCGAATTCTTATTTGTCTATATAAACTGTGACCCATCACCTTAATCATACATTTTAGATTTTGAGAGCAAATCGAACTCTAACAGTTAGCATCAACAAATTTAAATTGATTTGAATTGAATAATTCATTATCAGATCTTATGGGTAGACAAGGTCTATGTCTCCATTGTGGCATCAACATAAGTTATATTCACCGCTTATATCCCGTCTTTTATGTTTATCAATAGTCTCATGCTTTAAGGGACACTTGATTCAGTTATGCTTAAGATTTATGTACCTGATGATCAGCAAATACATTTTGAAGACTCACGTGCAGAAACACTAAATACCCAAATATCCATAAAATGGTGAATATGTTAAAAAGTAAAATATAGAGTACAATAATTTTCTCATCTGTCGAGCCAAATGTTTATTAATTTTCAGTACATCTACTTTAGTCCAACATGAACTGCTGTCATTTAGGATAAATTTTGGATTTGGTCCCCAATTCCTGCCATCCATGCACATTTAGTTCCCATTATTTAATCTTTTGACAACCATTTGATTAGATAACAAGAAAAAATATACAATACATAGCGTTTATAAGGTAATATTATTGAGATACAACCAATTACATGATTGAACCTCAACAAATTGAAATAAATATATGTATTTAACTAATAAAATTACCATCTTTATGGGTTCGCGTGAATAAGAGGTATATATGATGATCCACATTGCACATTCACAAAAAAATCTACAATTTTATTTTGTGAAAAATTTATTATTCAAATCTTCACTGAAATAAACAAATACTATTTAGTATAACGTATATTTTTTGAATTAGTAATCACGTGCAACACATGTGTCTAAAAACTAGTTTTCATAAAAGGACCAACAATAGTCTACCAAATTCTTATTTGTCTACATAAACTGTGACCCATCACCTTACTCAAACATTTTAGATTTTGAGAGCAAATCGAACTCTAACAGTTAGCATCAACAAATTTAAATTGATTTGAACTGAATATTCATTATCAGATCTTATGGGTAGACAAGGTCTATGTCTCCATTGTGGCATCAAGCATAAGTTCTATTCACCGCTTATATCCCGTCTTTTATGTTTATCAATAGTCTCATGCTTTACGGGACACTTGATTCAGTTATGCTTAAGATTTATGTACCTGATGATCAGCAAATACATTTTGAAGACTCGCGTGCAGAAAAACTAAATACCCAAATATCCATAAAATGGTGAATCTGTTAAAAAGTAAAATATAGAGTACAATAATTTTCTCATCTGTCAAGCCAAATGTTAATTAATTTTCAGTACATCTACCATTAGTTCAGCATGAACTGCTGTCACTTAGGATAAATTTTGGATTTGGTCTACCATCCATGCACATTTAGTTCCTAATTATTTAATCTCTTGACAACCATCGTCCTTACTTTTAGATGATGTTCCCCCCCAAAATACAACTCTTCGTGACTCCCTAGGGCTTTTACATGCACCACAAGCATTAAGAACCCCTTACCCCATACAATAATATAGGTCTAACCACTACTTTATGCAACATACCTTTAAGCCATGGCAACACATGTTTATCGCAAAGTATACCGGATGCATGCCTTCGAATTACCCACCCTACTCCAATATGATGTGCGACATCATAAGCCTATAATTATTGACCAAAGATACTTGAAGTTCCGCTCTTGGTGTTGGATAAAATTTGTGAGTGGTTGCTCACTTCCAACTTTGCCTCAAGTGTTACGTCATTGAAGTTACATGTGGAAGGAATACTTTATTTTACTTTTGCTTAACCTGATAAGATATGTCCCAAAACTTCCAATTTTTCGTTAACTCTACGTCGTATCTTGTTATTCCATACTGTCATCTGTGAACTGAAAAAAACACAATACCTTACGTTGAATATACAGTGTCAATATATCCATCACTAAGGCAAAAATGAACAAGCTAAGGGTCAATCTCTAGTGCAACCCCATCATTACCGAAAATGTTCCAAGCATCCTCCCAATAATATTATATGTTGGCACCCATGCTAAAAAAGCATAAATGGTGCACTTAATTAAATATTTGGTATATACTTCCTACTCAATACATTTTTTCCTTCTTATTATAGTGGTAAACCCATGTTCTAGAAATCCTAGATTTGTTTGTCTAAATTCGTTTTTTCCTTCAGATTGCACAACACCTTATTGTTGCTTGCTTGTTTACTGATTTCCTTAATCTGATATATTGCAGCGCCGTTATAAACACTACATTTTATGGTTCCTACTTCGAAAAATATCTTTTCTATAGTTTATTTCTTTATTTATTTTCGTCATTGTATTGTGTGACTGTCAATGTTAAGATTCAGGGTATTTGCTGTTATGGGTTGCCCATTTTTTGTTGTTTATTGCACACTTAATTACTCTATAACTGGCATTAGTGGCTTCATGGTCTTATGTAACTTATGGTCATCTACTTGATTGGCAGTGCGGGCAGGGGGTCGGGGTGGTGAGGGTACCAAGGGAGATCCTAGGTTGAGAGTTGGGTCTTGAATAGGACATTGACAAGGAAATCAATACAGTTAGTAAAAATTCTTATGAAGAGAAAGATCAATAAAGCTTGTGTACAAGAAACCAGATGGGTAGGATTCAAGGTCATTATGGTACTAATGAAGATCGAGGAGTAGAAATAGAGTAGGCTTTTTTAGTAGACAAGGAACTCAAGGAGAAAGCGGTAGAAATTAGGAGGGTGAATGATAAGTTAATGCTCATCAAGCTAGTTTTCGGAGGGATATGTGCAGCAAACGAGTTTGGACGAGGAGGTAAAAAAAAACTTCTTTATTCTGGGAAAAGTAAGACTAGGTTGTGAGAGTTATCCCGCGTGCTGAGAAACTAATTTTTTGAGGGGGATTTTAGAAGTCGCATAGGGACCACTTCGAGAGGATATGATGATGTACAAGGCACTTTCGGCTTTAGAGATAGAAATGAAGGAGTTCTCTTTTGGTTAATAGAGTTAATAATATGGGCTGATCCACCGTATCAGGGCTAATCCATATAGGTTTTGAAATTTGACGGGTCAGGCCAAGCTAGCCCCCATTTTTTTGTGAGCTAGAAAATGATTGGCCAGCCCAAAAGTACGTGGGCTACGAGCTTGTTGGGTCAACCCTCTTTTGGTAAAAGTAATTTTTTTTATAATATTTTAAATAAAATTATAATTTAAACTTATAATCATAAATATCGACAAGATAATAGTACATACTGTTGGTATTACTAGTATTTAATCAAATCCACAAATAAAATTATCTTTATAATATTTATTAGGTTTGATTTTAAATTTAAGCATAAATAGCTAAACAAATGTATTAATCTAATTGTTTTCCAATAATTATAATAAAGCAAAAAAATTATGACAATATTTCATACACTTACGACCTACGTAGTGATCCTAGAAATAGTGGGGAATTTTTATTTTATGTGATACATATTTTATAAATATAAATTGTAAATTTCAAACTTCAAATGTGATTTTGAGTTTAGACTCTTGTTATTTTTAATAGGGGAACTTTCACATATAACCTCTTAGAATAGCCTAATTATTCTCTATAACTATAGTTTGATAATTACATTTTGTAGTTACATCTTATACGAAGGAGAGAGGCGAGCGAGACTGTGAAAATAAAGGGGGAGAGTAAAAGAAAGGTGAATTGTATATGTATATGGTTAGATAATGTATATTATATATATTATTTTGTATATATGGCAAGAGAGATTGGGAGAGAGAGGAGAGAGGCAAGCGAGAGGGACAGAGAGTGAGAGAGAGGTGAATTATATATGTATTTAATTATATATGACTTTAGTCATCTACAACTACTTAAAGTTGTCCTCATAATTCATTTGAACACCTTAACTAAGGATTGTACATATTGAGCACTTTTACCATTTCGAATTGATCCCTATTTAACATTTTTTACAATCATCTAAAAATATTAAGTGTGTGAGATATACTTGCGATGACATGACACAAGGACGAATCAAATCATAACACGTGTCGTTTGAATCTAAAAAATTATTCAGAAATATTTTAAATGAAAAAGTAAAATAAAATTTTGTACCCCTAAAAAATCCACCCACCCACCCAAACCTTCCCACATTACCCAATAGAATTTAGGCCTCCCGGCGTTGTCTTTGTTACTTCTCTTCTCGTCATAAATTAACAATGATAGATTATTTAGATTCAATCTTTTTTAAAAAAAAGAACTTTAATAGTTACATTGTTGCCCAATCCATCCAAATTCTTTTCCTTTTACCCATCAAAACAACCACTTTTATCTTCTTCTTTTTCTTCTTCACATAATAAACGATAAACAATGAAGCAATACCAAATTTCTTTCATTTTGATAAAATAAAAATTTTCTATTCATTATATATATCTTTTTTTCATTAGTAATCATTTATACAATTATATCAAACTTTTGCCTGAAAAAACCAATTCATACTTTTACCATTGGAATGAATTGATGTTTGCCAGAATATTGAAAATGTAGATCTACGTGGAAAAAAAGGAACAAAATAGAAGAAAAAGAACGAAAGAGGGTCAGAGAAAGAGAAAGGAGGAGGGGGTGTGGTGTGGGTTGCGCCTGTGTAGAAAAAATTATGGAGACGGTCAATATGAATAGTACAGGGGTGTAACTTCGGCAGGGAAGAAGAGTACATTTTTTTTTTTTATCCATTTTCATTAGTTTTAGTAAATAAGTTGGAAAGAAGAAAAAATATTAATTTCAATTGCTTTACGCGCCTAGAGAGAGTGTAGCACACCTTTCTTGACATGTCAGCATTTTTTGTCAAATAGAAATGACTTTTGAACAAATAAAGTGTTCAATAGGCACAAAGATAAGTTGAGGTGTTCAATGAAATATGCGAACAACTTTAAATGGCGATATATGACTTAAGCCATTATATATATGTATTTGTATATATGACAAGCGAGATTGGGAGAAGGCGAGCGAGAGAGGGCAGAGAGGGGGAGAGAGGTGAATTGTATATATACATATATAGGTTAAATAACTATAAATTATACATATGAGTTTGTATATCTAGGCGAATTATACATATACAAATGTGACTAATTATACAAACTTGAAGTCAGCCCACGTAATCAATGTATAATATTAGTAGCAAGTGGTAATTATAGCAAATTATAGCTATGATGAGTAATTAAATAGCATAAGTTTGCTTCGCCGCGTAGTTTTCCCTTTTTATAATACTCTATTTTATTTAGCACAAGGGCCGACCCTATCCATATTTCTCAAGCTCCACAATCAGTAGATTTATTCAGACTGGGCTAAAAAATCTTTTTCAAAATGGGCTCCAAAAATCGTGGCAAAATGTTAAAATACTCCAAACTATAAGAACATTATATTTACATTTTAGATTATAGGAGGAGGAAAAAAAACAAACAAACTTATGTATAACCACTCTAAAAAGCCAAGAGTCAATGTATCTTGATATTTCATCATACTATATAATATAATATATAGCTTATTTTCTAAGCCCAACTAAGTTTGAACTCCCTATTAGTCCCTTAAATGAAGCTGGCAATGTCAGTTCCTTTTGGTCTTTATCTTCATTGACCTCTTAATTTACATTAACGTCCTTAATATTCCTAAACTAATAAAAATGCCCCCCATTTCTTCTCTTTTTTCCCCTTCATCTTTATTGACTTTTCATTTTCACCTTGTAATTTTGCGTCTTCGAGCCGATATGATTCACGAGAGTCATAGCCCAACCCTATCAAATCACGAATTGGGCCAGGCTGGCCCAACGGGACTAGCTTATATTGACAACTCTAAATTTGCCAATGATCATTGTGCTTTAGTTTAAACACTAATTAATTTTGAACTCAAACAAAACCCCCCATTGGAGACCTGGGCCACATGAAAAACCAGTGTCTGGAATGTGCTTGTAGAACAAGGTGGCGCGTTATGGGGACACTACATAACTATATTCCTAGACATGCAAACAGAGAAAAACAGAGCATGCAGATGGAAGAAACAAATGATAAAATACTTCCAGAAACAGAGAGCACTTAACTTGTCTCAGCAAATATGATGCATGTTCCGAATAAAATCCTTTCTTAAGCATTCAAGTATTAAGAAAGTGGAAACTAATATCTTTTGCTTAATTTCTGGCCAATTTCTTTCTTCAATTTTGCATGATAGTAATTGCAAAACTCTTAGGAGCACGTTTGGCTGGGAACGAGTTACCACGGTATTGTTATCTCACACCCTCAATGTGAAATAAAAATAACACTAAATCCCTAGATAACTACCTCAGGGATAAGTTAGATCTAATCCCTACTAAACATGGGATAAGCTCATCCTAAAATTAATCCCAAGACTAGTTATGCCTTATCTTTCGTACCAAACGTAACAAATACTATTTACTATAACGTATATCTTTTGAATTGGTAATCACGTGCAACACACGTGTAGAAAAACTAGTTTTCATAAAAGGACCAACAATAGGCTACCGAATTCTTATTTGTCTATATAACTGTGACCCATCATCTTACTCAGACATTTTAGATTTTGAGAGCAAATCCAACTCAACGGTTAGCATCAACAAATTTAAATTGATTTGAACTAATAATTCATTATCAGATCTTATGGGTAGACAAGGTCTATGTCTCCATTGTGGATCAAGCATAAGTTATCTTGACCGCTTATATCCCGTCTTTTATGTTTATCAATAGTCTCATGCTTTACGGGACACTTGATTCAGTTATGCTTAAGATTTATGTACCTGATGATCAGCAAATACATTCTGAAGACTCACGTGCAGAAACACTAAATACCCAAATATCCATAAAATGGTGAATATGTTAAAAAGTAAAATATAGAGTACAATAATTTTCTCATCTGTCGAGCCAAATGTTTATTAATTTTCAGTACATCTACCATCAGTCCAACATGAACTGCTGTCATTTAGGATAAATTTTGGATTTGGTCCCCAATTCCTGCCATCCATGCACATTTAGTTCCCAATTATTTAATCTTTTGACAACCATTTGATTAGATAACAAGAAAAAATATACAATACATAGCGTTTATAAGGTAATATTATTGAGATACAACCAATTACATGATTGAACCTCAACAAATTGAAATAAATATATGTATTTAACTAATAAAATTACCATCTTTATGGGTTCGCGTGAATAAGAGGTATATATGATGATCCACATTGCACATTCACAAAAAAATCTACAATTTTATTTTGTGAAAAATTTATTATTCAAATCTTCACTGAAATAAACAAATACTATTTAGTATAACGTATATTTTTTGAATTAGTAATCACGTGCAACACATGTGTCTAAAAACTAGTTTTCATGAAAGGACCAACAATAGTCTACCCAATTCTTATTTGTCTATATAAACTGTGACCCATCACCTTACTCATACATTTTAGATTTTGAGAGCAAATCGAACTCTAACAGTTAGCATCAACAAATTTAAATTGATTTGAACTGAATAATTCATTATCAGATCTTATGGGTAGACAAGGTCTATGTCTCCATTGTGGCATCAAGCATAAGTTCTATTCACCGCTTATATCCCGTCTTTTATGTTTATCAATAGTCTCATGCTTTACGGGACACTTGATTCAGTTATACTTAAGATTTATGTACCTGATGATCAGCAAATACATTTTGAAGACTCGCGTGCAGAAACACTAAATACCCCCCATTCTTCTCTTTCTCTCTTTTTCCCCCTTCATGTTTATTGACTTTTCATTTTCCTCTTGTAATTTTGCGTCTTCGAGCCGATATGATTTACAGGAGTCATAGCCCAAACCTATCAAATCATGGATTGGGCCAGACTAGCCCAACGGCCTAACTTATATGACAACTCTAAATTTGTCAATGATCATTGTGCTTTAGTTTAAACACTAATTAATTTTGAACTCAAACAGAAATCCCCCATTGGAGACCAGGGCCACATGAAAAACCAGTGTCTGGAATGCTTGTGGAACAAGGTGGCGCGTTATGGGGACACTACAGAACTATATTCCTAGACATGCAAACAGAGAAAAACAGAGCATGCAGATTGAAGAAACAAATGGTAAAATATTTCCAGAAACAGAGAGCACTTAACTTGTCTCAGCAAATATGATGCATGTTTTAATAAAATCCTTTCTTAACCATTCAAGTATTAAGAAAGTGGAAACTAATATCTTTCTGCTTAATTTCTGGCCAATTTCTTTCGTCAATTTTGCATGATAGTAATTGCAAAACTCTTAGGAGCACGTTTGGCTGGGAACGAGTTACCACGGGATTGTTATCCCACCCTCAATGTGGAATAAAAATAACACTAAATCCCTGGATAACTACCACGGGGATAAGTTAGATCTTATCCCTACTAAACATGGGATAAGCTCATCCTAAAATTAATCCCAAGACTAGTTATGCCTTATCTTTGTACCAAACGAGCCCTTAGTCACAAAGAAATTATGAGATAGGTGAAAGACAACAACCAAATCATTGTAGATGCACCTTACCATAAAGTAATCTAAGAAAAGAAAGAAACAGTTAACCCAATAATACTATTGATTACAAATACAAACTTCTCTTATTCTATTCTATTGATTGAAAATGGATAAATTTGAATCACCCCCAAAAAAGGAGCGGAAAACAGTGGAAGAGAATCTACAGAACATACACACAATTTAACCGTGAGACGGAAAATTTTTTCAGCATTCTTCCATTGTCTAAGTGGTTGTTTTATGTTGGTATCTAATATTCAAAAGAATCATTCACACCATAAGCTCTAAGAAAACTTGATAAGCATCTATCAAGATTCACGAGACATGAATTTATTTTTATGCAAGAAATTCCTATCATTGTCCGTTTACTGTGATGTGCTTGTCAAATTATGTAATGTCAAATCACATTCAGGATTTTACCAAATAAGCCGTAGGAAAGTAACTATTATATGATACTCTACATACTCTACAAGCACAATCTCTGTTCTCTTTCTTGCTAAATGATCATTTATTATAGTGTCTATCCTAAATTTTGAGATCTAACTTTCCTTTACACAATGAACTAAATCGAGGATTTTCAATAAAGATATGAACTGACTAGTCCAACTATACTTTAACCATACAAATAAAACTAGCTTGACCAAAAAAATTCTATTGTATTAATACATTATTGTTTTATGTGCACTAATATTTACCTTTTGTTGGGAGAAGCAGATAAAGACCTATCTGGAATCCTAACAGTGTCCCAAAAAGAAAGAGATCAGGGCTTACACAACACATTTTGGCACCTGTCGAAGGACTCCAGAGGCAACTTTATAACATTCTACAGGAACCAGAATTTGAAAACATACCAGACGGGGGTGAAGATGCTACTCTAATTTAAGCAAGGAACAAATACATTCCTCCTAATGAAATTGGTCTTGGAGGTATGCTGCTCATATCACCAACTACTACTACAAAACACTCAATGTCTCTATTTCCAATGGCAGAAAATAATGCTTGTCGCTCAATGAATGTTCCTGTAGAAAATCCATATCTCTAAGTGAATTTTGAGGTGCATGAATAAGATTCAATAGGGCCGCCTGGGAAGGTTCCATTTTATTGGATGGAATTTCCATGAATTTAGATATGTAAAATTCTACTTTTTGGGTGCATTTAATATGTTAATTCCAATGTTTATCACCATGTGCTTACCTACAAGTTGTTAGTTTTTGTGGACCTCGTGGTAGAATTACATTATGACATGTCAAAGGCCATTTGACTTACATATGCTTTTCATTGCAACTTCATGTCTTGCATTGTACTTTGTTTCAGAATAAATAATAGTATAATGGATCACGTGGCTATCCAAAATGAAAATACTGGAACTGAGGGCGGAAAACATTATTCCTTCTAAACCCCTTTTTCTCTAACCAGGAAAGCAGCAAATTAACCTAATAGCTGGATCCTCTAATAAAGAACTTAGCATACTCCACACCATCAAATAAACACTGACCAAAATACTACTATCAAAAGATAATTGCAAAAGATAATTGCAGTAATATTCTTGCTTGAATTAGAAATTTCTACTTGACATATTTATATGGGAGAGTTCTTGGGTTCTACTAAATTGTCTTGAAACGAGATTCCCCAATCTTGGATACTGAATCTTGAATTAAAAAAATTTCAATAGGGAATCTTGAGTAAAGTTCCGATTAGAAAGATTAGGGGCAAAAAATTAGTTGAATAGATGTTGGGCTCCTTATCTTCCTCGATCCCTCTATTGCCATAAAGGGATAAATACATGAAATTCTGTCAATGGTGGCATATAAATGTGCAAGCATGGTAAGATGGAAAAAATAAGTGTCATTGCTGCATCTCAGTAGCAGGGAAACTCTCAACTAAAAAAAGGAAACATTCATAACCTAGTCGATTAAACAATAAAACGGTCACGAAGACCATAATAGGATATCTGCATTTCAAGAAAAAAGAAATCGTTTTCAGGACTAATGTTGAGATAAGACCTCTTAAAGTGGCATTAAAACTGCCAACCAAACATAAGAACATTCATGATTTGGCAACTCATTAAGGTGTGTTGAAACAGTCTATAGGAAGGTTTTGGAGACTGATTTACTTTTCATTTCTTTCTGGAGTAGAAGGTGATCAAACGGTAAATTCATTTACAAGAAGAGAGTCAACACAAAAGTTTTTTTTGGTCTTGTTTTCTTTGAAAATGTTTGCTTGTTCTTCTAGAAAACAATTTTGTCCAATTAAGCAAACAAATGTCTTTGTTCTTTTTAAAATCCTTTATTACTGGGCCAACATTGCCTTCAGAAGCTTGAGACTTTGCTAACCACACAGTACTGTGGTTTTCGGTTGCACCAGAAAATCAGAATCAAGGAGCCAAAGTCTAAAAGAAAATTTCCCAGGAAATAGCCAGCACTATGCTAATCCATGTATCTACTCAATTTAATTCACAAGTTGAGGCATACTCACCAAATAAGAAATTAATCCAATCATCAGTCACAAAGCCACCTGTACGGACTTCATCTCTCACCTGGCAGAGTATTAATGAGACCATCTTATATTTAGGCAAATCGGTTGATTTTAATTAATGTACTAGTGCAAGCAGAAATGGATGTAAAAACAATTGTTGGAAAGAAATTGAATGTAGTCATTCTTTTCCAGATCTGCACAGACTCTTCACTTTTGATGTTGCACCCATGTCGGATTCTCAAAAATACACTACTTTAAGCGAATCCAACACGCACTCATTGACATTTTTGAAGAGTCCGAGAAACATAGAATATATGTCCTTATTATTTGAAAACTCTCACTCTTAGATATTTGAATTATCATCTTGAAACTGTTCAACACTTCCTTGACCTAAGATTCATTGCTTAATAAGCAACCACTAGATTAAAGGCCAAAAATTATGAAAATTCACCAAATCCAGCTTCCCACACCAAGCCTCAAATTCCCACCCCCTTTTCACTTGATAGAGAATCTAAGACTTCTCTCATTGGTTAATAGTGTAAATAGTTCAGAAATTACTGTAATCAAAGTTGATGAGCTGTCATAGGGGAAAAAGAAATTCAGAATACACAAAAGTTAATGAAAAATCTGCCATTATTAATATATTTCCATATAAAGGACCAGATATAGTCTACCTAATTCTTATCTGTCTATATATATACTGACCCTGACCTCACTCAAGCATTTTAGATTTTGAGAGCAAATTGAACTCTAAAAGTAAGCAGCAGCAAATTCAACCTGATTTGAACTGAATAATTCATAATCAGATCTTATGGGTAGACAAGGTCCATGTCTCCATTGTGGCATCAAGAGAAGTTCTATCCACCTCTGCCTCAAGTGTTACGTCATTGAAGTTACACGGGGAATACTTTGTTTTAGTTTTGCTAACCTTGAAACTTTTATCTCTGAGATCTGTTTCAGAGATTAAAATTTTAAAATTTATAGCAATAGTAATGAGGCATTCCAAAACATCATGTAACTTCCAGTGAGTATGATACTTGATTTAAGACCAATGAACACATCCAGGAGCAACATTAATTATGCAGAAATGTGAACATACAGGTAAATAGAAATTCCGTACTGGATGGATGTTGCCAAATTTGGGTGCTCTACCGAGATTTGGACTGAAGGTAGTGTTTCAGCAGGAGGCGTAACTGGTGATGGATTCACTTCAATGATTCTCGGAAAGTAAAACCTGCAAATATGTTAAGGTATAGCTGGTGCATGAGAAAGTACAAATAAAGGATAACAGGGGCAAGAAAAAGAAGAGACAGACCCCTCTAGGGCACCGATTTCTTGCAAGTAATGTTCAGCATCCAAGCTGCTGTGCACCCTACAAAAGCATGCCCCAAAGAAAGAACAAAAAGAACGTTAAGCCATATGTGATCAAGAGAAAAGAAGAGTCAAAACACAGTTTGTTGCACTCGAAGACCAAAGTGATAAACGAAGCAAAAGCACATGGATATAGTTATCACAAACGTGCGTCAAAGATGTTAAGGTTACCGATACGAGTATGCCAAGGATGCTGAAACAAGTAGCAAGAAAATGTTTTTAGAGAAAAGACCAGAGACACAATTAAAAAAAGAACAATCTAGGCACCAAAGGCAAAGTACCAACGTCACAAAGCACACCGCACAGACATCAAATTATCTCACAAGGTCTCACTTCTCCATATGTACACTTCATCCAAAAAGCATCATGTCTTTCACAAGCACATAAGGATAATGTACAATGCAATGCTGAATGGAAAAGGCAATAGATCATTGTTCAAGAATGTAAACCTAAACTTGGTAGGATCCTTGAGCCACATTCCTGTAAATTAGTAACCAGAAGAAGAATAAAACGATCAGGTTAAAAGGACTGTGGAGTACTAACTTAGGTAGCGGAAATAAAAAAAATGTCCAGGAAAGTCTAGAAGTCAAAATTAGGAATTTTATAACTCACGCAGTAAGTAAAACAATAAATGGTTAAGTTTGATACTCACTGTTGGTCGTTGATACTTGGCTAACCAGCTCCTAGTCCAATTTCTGAGCAACTAGACCCTTCTTAATAACAGGTGCTGGGAGGATTAGTTACATGGATTACAATCCAGCATACTATCAACCTCAAAAGAGCCAGGCAAACTGCACTGAGTAACTGTTGGTGGGTGAGAAGCGTTGGTTGTTGAAGTATTCCTCCAACTTTATGGAGTCATTTCTGGCTGCAGAGGACCAAAGAACAAAGGCGGCAAGAATAGCAATAGCTTAGATATACAACACCACAATAGAAGTGCTTCACCGATTTTATCGACCATAAGGTGCCTTTTTTATTATTTATATGACTGAAAGTAAATGGCAGAGAAGTATCAATGAGATATAATTGCATAAACGTTCAGAAACACTTAAAAGCATTTTAACTGGCAGCAAGTGGAGTGCTTGAAACATAATGTTGATTGTGGCTGGCCTCCTATAGGTATAACGGGAGAAGGAGAAAAGTTCTTTTGACAAAACAGGAGTAGCCTGATAGTTTTGTTAACTAAGTATACTTGGAAGGTGACACTGAACATGGAGGCAGTGGAGATTGTTATGTGATACAGTCGCAGATGTAGATAAAGCCCATGCATTCTTGATGGAGAAAAGGTGGACGTAGTGGAAGAACTGGAAGTTGGTTTTAAAGGTGAAAACGGTCTTGAATGGATCCATGGAGAAAGGAGAAACGTCTGAGGCACTAGATTCAACTCTACTTCAAGTGCAAAAGAGTTTATCAATAATGTATTGGGGGAAATATATGGAAAATGAACTGTTATGACTTCGGAAATGGGTAGATGCAGTTGCTGTAGAATTTTTCATTTTATTATGTCAAGCCCTGTTCTTTCCACTGCAAATGTATTTAAAATGATGATAAAAAGGTTGATCAACAGTTGATTGGTTAAATACAAGTGATATGAAAGGCCTAGTGTTGTCGATGACACTCCCTGTGTATTGGAAACACTAAATGAACACTAACCTTTCTGACCTGCCAATTCACCCACCATGAAGTATAAAAAGTGTTAATTGAATGCAAGGTAGATTTCTTTGATATCTACAGACAAGAAATCAAGTTATGGACACCTTTATTACCTAACTGTAGTCCTCAAACCTCAACTCCCTCTGGCTTTTTTCTTGATAAGACTGCATTCCACTAATGGATTGAACTTGTCCACCTCCGGTCTTGTGCAATCTATCACTAGAGTTGCAATAAATAATGTTTTTCTTCTACCTTTCAGACTAATACTAAATGCGGACTTCCCAAAACCAGAGCTCTTGAGCAGATGGTGTTGTACTTTCTTTTCCTAGTTTGCAAATTTGATCAAGATTGAACACTTAAGATATCTAAAAATATGAAGTAGGAACAAATAGTACTTAGTATTAGTATTTAATAAAAGCTCAACAATGATTTCAGATGAATGTAGAACATATAGATTACAGAAGAGAACAAATTAAGAATACCTTTATCACCTAACTGGTAGTCCTAAAACCTCAACTCCTCCTGGCTTTATCTTTACATGTCTGCATTATATTCCACAAATGGATTGAATTTTTCCATCACAGGGTTGCAATATATGATGTTACTCTACTTCCTTTCTGATTAATTTCAAATGCTGACTTTCCAAAATCAGAGCTCTTGAGAGTTGAGAAAAGGTGTTGTACTTTCTTTTCCTTGTTCGCATATTTGATCAAGATTGAACACATCAAGGTATATGAAGTAGGAATAAACAGTACCTAGTGGTATTTAGTAAAAGCTCTCCTTTCATGAAATTGGCAGTATTAAGTGTATCATCTATAAATGTCAACCCTCACGTGGACCAAAGGCAAGAAAGAATGCCGTAATCAATCAATTGACAAAGAAATCATTCGGAATAACATATTCAAAAAAGTGTGTGTAGGTCATTCCCTATTTCCCATGCAATACCCTATGTGGTCTTTCTTCTGAGACATAGTAATGTACCAAAATCAAGCTATAAACAAAATTAAGTTTCAATTAAGTTTTGAAGAATAGGCAAGAAAGTTGAAAAAGGTGTTGTTAGAGTTTATGAAAACAAAGTCTTGTTAACTAACCAATACATCAAAAAGAAAAGGAAAAAGAAAGAGAGCGACATTCCTAAATGCAGTTTTCTGAATTCAAGAATGCAGAAAAAGTGCAGAAATTGAAAAGTGTGTTCTCAAGAATAATGTATAAGGAGATTGAACCGACCACATAAACTATCAAGAAACCAGAACCCAACATGTAAGTAATCAAAAGAAAATTTACAAAACTCATAAACACGGTACACAATGCATCAAAAAGCCCTAAAGAATGAAATTTTACTCACTTGTAGCCGTTGATACCGACGACAGACAAAACGAAGAAGAACAAGAAGAAGAGACCCTTTGATTGTCAATGTTTTGATAGGTGGTATATATATATATATAGCGTCGCTCCATATTTAAGCTTTCCAGCTTACGGTTTAAGCTACGTATTAATTAAAAAACACGTTTTTTTTCCTCAATTATATACCATTGTTCAGACTTATTATTTTTATTTTATTTTAATTTATACGACATAAATAAAATTAGGAGAGTTAACTAAATTTTTAAATATTTTTTATTGTTAATTATTTATATAGTAATATTTTCAAAATACTTTTCTAGTAATATATGTGGTACCTCAATTTTTAAATATACTTATCTAACTATTTTAAGTTGTTAATTATAATAATTTATGGTATTCTTAGTTGATATAATTCAAATAATATATTATTACTATGCCTCTCTTAAATTTATGTGACATAAGTGAAATTTCGAATGATAATTAATTTTTAATATATTTTTTTAATATTTTACGTCATTAATTATTGTGATTTATAGTAATTTCGACGTAATATTTAAATAATATATATTACTTTTTTAATCTCAATTTATTTCACGTAGGCGAAATTTTGAGAGTTCACTAATTTTTTTTAAAATAATTTCTAAAGGTATACCTATAGTCATTCTTCTCTTTGAAAAATAAAATATTGCTCAATGAAGATGACTCGTAATTTCTTTCGAATACTATTTTAATACACGATATACTAAGATGGACAAAGAACTACTACATACAAATTAGAGAAAATTTGAGAAGGGCAATTGGTCAGTTGACCTGCTGACCGTAAGTGTGGTGCTCGCTATGATGCAATTTAAGCTTTCCAGCTTACGGTTTCAGCTATTAATAAAAAAAGGGCAACTTTTACATATAGCAAACAAAAAATTTATATTTATATGCTATAGCAAAGTTTACATAATTACGCTCCATAGCAAACATAAAACTGTATAATTCGTTATACATATACAACTGTATAATTTGCTGGCCTAAATTGTATAATTCGCTGGCCTATTTCGCTGCAATTGTATAATTCGCTATCCTATTTCACTGCAACTGTATAATTCACTGCCTATTTCGCTGCGATATTTTTATAAAATTTGTTTTGCATACAATTAAATCGAATTAAAATGTATGTATATTGCATAATTATAAGTGTATAGCAAGAAGATATATGTTTTTCTGTCGCTTTATACAAAAACAGAAACACAATATATACACTCTGTTGTATAAAGCTAGAGAAAATTGTATTTCACTTCACTGCAATTGTATAATTCGTTGACCTTTTTCTCTACAATATTTGTCTAAAATTTGCATTTGTCTACAATTGAATTGAAGTAAAATGTTTGTAAATTGTATAATTAAGTGTATAACACAAAGATATATGTTTTTGCATTTATATATACAATTTTTTCTCGTTTTATACAAACAGAACAGAGATTATACACTTCTGTGTATAAAGCGAGAGAGGCGAGAATGGGAGAGTGGCGAGCGAGACTTTAAGGAGAGAGGCACCTGGCAAATTCTGGCCAACGTCTGCTATTTCACCAATTAAATCAAACCATCGCTACTCCATTTATTTTAGTTTATTAGTTTGCTATTATATACAATTTTCCATAAAAACACGTTTTTTTCATAAATTATATTACTTAATAATAAACTGGATACAGAAGTCCAGGCATATTGTTTTTTTAATTTTAATTTATACGATACAAATAAGATTAGAAGAGTTAAACAAAAAATCTAAATATTTTTTATTATTAATTATTGATATAATATTTTTCAAAGTACTTTTCTAGTAATATATGTGGCACATGTGATATTTAGATAATTCATCAATTTTTTAATATATTTGTTTAAATATTTTAAGTTGTTAATTATTGTGATTTATGGTATTCTTAGTTAATATAATTTTCAAATAATATATATTACTACACCTCTCTTAAATTTATGTGACATAGGTGAAACTTCAAAAGATAATCAATTTTTTAAATATTTTAAGTCGTTAACTATTGTGATTTATAATAATTTTTGACACAATTAAGTAATATATGCTACTCCCTCAATCTCAATTTATTTCGCATAGACGAAATTTTGAAAGTAAACTAAATTTTTATAAGTAATTTTTAAAGTTCTACCTATGATCATTATTCTCTTTAAAAATAAGATATTTCTCAAAGAAGGTGACTCACAGTCCTTTTCGAGTATTATCATAATATATAAATTGTATTTGTTTAACACAACATACTAAGAAAAAATAAACAAAGATCTAGTACATGCAAAATAGAGAATTTTTGTGGGAAAGGACAAAATGGTCAATTGACCAACTGAGAGTAAGCCCCTGAGATTCACTCTTTATTTTTTTATTTTTATATATATATAATATATATATATATATTATATATATATATTATATATATATATATATATATTAATTCAAATTATTTCATTTTGTTATAAGGTGAAAATGTTTTGATATGTCAATATTTTGAAATGGTGGTGTATATATACAAAGAAAGCAAAGAGAAAGAACCATTTAATTTGTCAATGTTTTAGAATGGTGGTATATATATATATATAGAAGAAAGAAGAAGAAGAAAAATTGCATAATCTTTTTTAATCATGTTTTTGCTGCTATCTAAGCTAATATCCTTTCGATTTATTGTTCAAGTTAATATTCTTCTCTTATATGATTTATTTTCACCCATCTTTTCGTTTTTCTGAAATTAGGTTACATCAAATAGTTTTTTATTCAAAATGTATTTTTTCACTGCAAAATTCCAAAGCCTAATTTCTAAAATAGTAATCATTTAATAAAACTAAAATAATAATAATAGTAATTTTTCTTTTCATTTGGTTAAATTTTTAAAATCATTGGGGAAAAAAAGCTTATTATGTTTCACCAATAGATTTAAAAAGCATTTTAAAGTAATAATTAGTGTTCGATCAATTTTTAGAAAGTGTTTTCACTGTTTGTTAAAACTATTTTTCAAAAAGCATTTTAGAAAAAAGCTTATTATTTTAAGTTTTGAAAAAACAATTTTTACCACTTTTTTTTCCCAAAAAGTTTGATTCTAACACCTCACTTTTAAAAAATAAATATATTTTACTTCCCAAAAAATTGATTAAATAGACTATTAACATTTAATATTAACCATTTAGATTCTAATTATAAAATGTATTTATTTTTTATAATTTTGCAACAACTTAATGAGATTGAACAAAATTCGAATAAGCATGGTCATAATTTTCGTATATTTTATCAATATTTCTCTATTTTCATTGATGTAGTTATTGGTTCATTGCCGTCTTTCATTATTATCAACTATAATTTCTGAATATCTACAAATCACTGTTTCATCGAAAAATTATTTTCGAAAAGGAGTTGGTTTTATTTTTTGACTTTAGGAGTCGCCACTTAATTTTTAAGAAAAATCAAGAAAAAACTAATTTCCAAAGCAACTTAAATAGAAAAATTGTTTTGAAAATATTTTAAGGGTTCGGGGATTCTTATTAGTGTCTTAAGAAGATGTTTAAGGCACCTAAGACGCTCCGTTAACTTACGGTTTTCCAACGACTAACTGATTTGACTATTTTTGTTTTAACTTTGCAATTTTAAAATTGAATTCATTTGAACACATTTACAAATATTGAAATAATTATTTTATCCATTTTTATTTTTTAGGGTCAAAGCACTTTAAACTCAAACGAACATAAAAAATTGAATTTTGAACATATTAGAGTTTTAAACAAACTTACGGATTGAAATAATTATCGATTTAAAATTCCATTAAAGTTAAATCTTCTAAGCGACTTTCAAATTCGAACATCTAATCACTTTGAAGTTTCAAATTTTAGTTTGGAATTTTGACAAAATAGAAGGCGTTCGATGGGGTTTGGCGTCTTCCAATCTTAAGCTAACGGCATTCAAATGAACAGATAAACGAATAATAAAAGAGAGGGAGAGGGAGAGAGAGATTTTGGATCCAAACTCGGGTTCTGTTCGCCTTGACCGAGTTTTGGACCCACCTGCTCTGGGTATTTGACCCATTTTTTTTTAATACCTGTCCTAATCTAGACATACAAGATACCGTACGAGAAAATAAAAAAAAACAAGGGCTTATGCCCATTACAAATAAAATACAAACATAAAATAAAGAAATTTATAATCCATTTCTTCAAGTTCTTCAATCTTCGGCATCTCTTCGTCGGTTTCAAGGCTTGACTCGATGAAAGAAATTTGTAAGTCTTTACGACTCTTCCCGAAATGCAAGGAGGGGAAGGAGAGTTCACAATGAACTCGAACAAATTTACATGCCACAAAGCAGATAAAAAAAATTAGTATATGATCCAATTAACATAAATAGAAAAATAAAAAAAAAATTAAAGTGAATATAGAATTTACTAATAAATCGAATAATCTTAACACATAGACCTTGATGCATGTTTGAACCGAGATGTTGACAGATAATTCGCATGTAAGTCACGAATACTTATCATACTATAGTCTAAACAAAGCTAGCGGTAATACGGGTATGGTGGAACACAAGAAAGAACTATTACAGAGTACGAAGGCAGCGACGACTAGAACAAAACACTGTTTGATCTTATTACCACAAGCTCGAGCCAAGGCAGCAAACGTAATCTCTTATTTTCAGCAAATAAACCATGAATATTCAAGCCAACAGACAGCCAAAGAATGCATACTTCTTAAAACAACAAGAAACATTTGTTTTGAAAACGGAAGAAGAGATGAGGACAACATTTTACAAAGGGGGAGGGGTCAGAGAATGTGATACCACATATTTATCGAGCTACTGATCATTAGAACAGAAGTAGAGCAAGGTCGATGCGACAAGATGACTACATCTATGACATGACAAACTTAGAAGGGGCAAGAAACAACATGAAGTAAGTAAACTCAGCGAGACACAACCGATTTCAAAACTAACAGCGACAAACCACAAATTTAAACAATTTTTGCGATACATCAAGTCATTCAGCAGCTAGGACCAACCCACACACTAACTTACAAACAGCAAATACAACTAAGAGTCGAAGGTCAACACGAATGTTACCTTTTTCGGAGCAGCGACTGAGACGACGAGCAACGACAAGCGACGACCTCTACAGCGAACTTAGTATCACCGGAACGAGAGTACGATGTCGGAATTGAGATGGAAGCTGAATTCTGTTTTGAATCCCTTTGGCTAACAGTTCCAAAAAAAAAACGAAGAGAGAGGCGGACTTGCGGTTTCGAGACTCTTCGAAAGAGAAAAGCTGATAACCCTCTTTCGTGGTTTCGCTCACTCTTCTCTTGTGCTCCCACTGATTGCCCCCCTTCATTTCTAATCCAAAATGGGGTTTTTATAGAAAGAGACACTAGATTTTTCGAGGAGAAGCGGGCAAAAACCCATTCAAAATTCAAAAGTCGACCTCATAATTTGGTCAAACTCCTTTTCGACCGAAAGAGGAAAAGGGAAATTTGGTTGTCGGGGGGTTTTCGCGTGGGGTAGGGAGAGAGCGTGAGGGAGACAAGGATGGGTCTGCTTTTCCGAGATTCGCGGCTGCTTTTTCTTTTTCGCTGGAATGTCGCGACAAAAGGGGGTGTGGGAGACGAGGGAGAGAGAATGAGCGCGTGAGGGAGAGAAGCGAAGAGCGTGGGAGAGAAGAAGGGAAGGGAGATGCGAGAAGAGAAACGAGGAGGGAGAGACGAGTGGTGAGACGAAGGAGGGAGCAGTCGCGTGAAGTGAGTTTTTCTGGTTTCTCGGAATTGTTTTTGTGGTTGATATCGCGTGGGGGAGGTTTTGGAGAGAGACGCGCGCGTGAGACGAGAGAGGGGTCGCGTGAGGGAGACGCGGGTGAGACGAGAGAGTGTGGGGGAGACGCGACTGCTGGGTGTCGCGTCTGCGTTTTCTGGTGGGGGCTCTGTTTTTCCGGTGGGGCGTGGGAGAGATGTGACGACGGGAGAGAGAGTGAGAGTTCGCGGAGGAGAGACTGTGGGAGAGAGACGCGTGGGGAGAGACGCGAGTTTCCGTTTATGGGAGCTGTTCGTTTCCTGGGTTTCTTTGTGGGTTTCATGTTTGGGTGTGAGAGGGGAAGAAGACAAGGGGAGCCGGGTTGGGTCGGGTAGGATGGGTATTGGGTCGGGTAGGATGGGTTGTTGGATTGGAATTAGTTTGGTATGGGCTGGGATTAAAAAGACATTGGTTTGGGCCGATTTTATAAAAGAAGTGGGCTGGGATATTGGGAATAATGTGGGCTGCTGAGATTGGGTTGAGGGATTAATTTAGTTGGGTTGGTTTCAAATATACACAAGATACCGGCTGTATACGTATATATGTAAACCAACGTGGGTCAAAAATTGGGTGTCAACAATCACCATCACCATCATATTAAATTCTCACTATCATTAACAATCGTCAATCATAACCATCTATATTAATTATCACTATCTACTATCACGATCAACAACAATTAATTAATATTGTCATCCATCATTGCTACTAGACCACTCAATATCACCACCGTCTCCAACATAATCCCAATCGACCCTTCCACCATCATTGCTTAGACCATCGCCTTTAATTGATCATATAATATTTCATGGTTTCTTAATATAATATAAAATAATCTAATTTTTATTCTAATTTTATGTTTATTAATTCTAAAGAAAGGAAATTTTTATATATTCACATGTTGAAAATAATTTATCTTAATTGTTTAGCATTAGAATTTTAGTACGATATCTTCATATTTAGTTGTGTATTAATTAAATATTTTTTTATCATAATGAAAACAATTAAGATTTAAGGCACTGAAAGGAATACAAGGATTAATTGAGATGCAAATAATAAATAAGAATAATCAAATCGTCCTTCTAAATAATATTTTTTAAAAGAAATGCAAAAGAAAAAATTGACAATTAAATGAAACTATTTTATTTAGCATTCATAAAATGCTTTCCTCAAGTCTATTTTAAGTTTTTTTTTAAAAAAAAAAAATCGTCCAGATTCCTTTTATTCTATTCTAAAAAAATTGACCCCCTCATACACTTGGAAATTATCTAATTTAGCATTCATAAATTGAATCTTGTCCATTTTAGGTATTTTCTAAAAGCTTTGACAAAATTCTCATTAAAAAAGTCAATTATTAACACTAATAAAATGATTTATTTTACTAAACATTTGTTCAATATTTTACTAGACAAAGATGATTTTGGAAAAAAAGTTATATTAATAAATTTATAGAATTTTAAATTCCACAACCATATTTGGACAACATTAAAAATGTTACATTAATATCATGCAAATCTGAATTAGAGAAGCAAATACATTTCTGGACAATTGAAATTCAACCATTGTCAAAGCAATAACCATTCTTGAACAAAGCAAGTATATATATATTGTCCTAATGAGATCACTCAACATAATCACACATGGGTGAACAAGTTACTCGGTATTTGTACTGACGGCAAGGATGCCCTGCTTGTCTTGCTTTAGTGACCAATACTCAATGTACTTCATGTTTCCTTTAGGAATCAATATGCCATCATGCATTGATCATTAATTTTCTCATGTAAAATGATTTTATCGTGACATAAAAACTAAATACTTCTCCGTACTAAAATGATTTCAAGGCTCTACCCCATAACATATTAGTGGTGGCGGCGGCAAATGAGTTGAAAATGGGTCAAACAAAACCGAAACATAACCCATCTCGCTCATATTTCATACACTGGGGGTATGATCACCTTGTTTTTCAGATTGACCATTACATTTCTGAGAACCCAGAGGCTAATAATGCACTACTTTGAACAAGTTTGACATATGAACTGAACATCACAACTCACAAGTGCAATTAATAATGTTTCCACTAGATTAAGCTGATTGAATCAAGATTGATTTTCACAAGAGATGGGAAATGTGAAAAACAACCAACATCAGCTTAAAGCAACATACTGAGACATCATTGACTGTTAGAACTTATACATCTATGTACTCGGGCAAAGGACTATACTGTACCTACTTCACATTTGAGTAAACCAGCAAGCAAGGAAATACCATTATTACTAGTATCAATTTGTCAAACACAATCTTATCTAGTATATTCAAACATTTCAAAGTCATGTCGGATAGGAAGTTAAAAGAAGCGATCTGGCAAGGAGACACCTGATATGTCACAGAGCTGGAAGATTAAGAAAAATAAAGATGAGCCAAGCATATGCTTCCTAAAATGATCATGTTTAGGTAGGATTTACCCAATAACATACTTATGGAAACAAGAGCAAACTCATAGCTGCTGATAAGAAACAGCCACCGAGATTCTTTGAATAATGCTTCATAGTTTTTAGACTAAACGCTAGCTCTGCAAATCATTAAGAACTACAAAAATAAAGTCTATTAGGCATCATAGTTACACATTTCCTCATAGCAGTAGTGAAGTTTATAACCAAATTCAATATCCAATTATGCAAGAGTATCAAAACGAAAAAAAAAAAAAAAAAAAAAAAAAAACTTAAGCCTCTTGCAACTAGAAGTATACAAGAAGAATATGCACACACCTAAAATCAGCATTAAGATAGCTGCCAAATAACCAAGTGAAAAGAAAATTAGTCGCCAAAAACTTCCCAATTGAACCCTTCGGGTGGCCGAAAAGCGAAAGCACGGGTTTTGCCTTCTGGGTCGAACTCGTTGCACCAGGCTTGCCTAGTGCGGATTACCTCTCCTATGTGGTTTGCGAGCTATTGCATAGGAGCGGAGATTTGACACTGTGCGCACCCAAAGGGTAACGACTGCGGGTTTCCCTTGTCATCAAAAAAAAAATTGACCATAAAAGTGCCAAGAAAAAGCATGAGAACATTCATGATTTGGAAGCTAACTAAGGTGTGTTCAAACAGTCAATTGGGAGGCTTTTTTTTTTTTTATGATTAGGAAAACCCAAAGACGCTACCCATTGAGTGCGCACGGGGTAAAATCTCCGCTCCTATGCAATAGCTCGCAAACCACATAGGAGAGGTAGGCCGCACTAGGAAAGACTAGTGCGACGAGCTCTAACCAGAAGGCAACCCCTTGCTTTCGGTGGCAAGGGGCTTTGAACTTGAGACCTCCAACATTAAAGTCCCAAGCTCAAACCATTGGGCCACCCCGAAGGGTTCAATTGGGAAGTTTTTGGCAACTAATTTTCTTTTCACTTGACCATTTGGCAGCTATCTTATATGCTCTTTCTTAGATACTTCAATTATCATATTGAAAATATTTAACGCTCCCTTGCCTTAAGATTCGTTCCTTAACAACCCTTGACCACTAGACTAAAGGCCTAAAATTATGAAGGTTCACCAAATCCAGCAGTCACCCCCAAATCCCCACCCCCATTTTTTAAAATAAGACTTCTCCCATTGGAGTTCTTTTGTCAATAATTAAGAAATTACAGTAATTAAAATTGATGAGCTGTCACAAAAGGGAAAACAGAATAGATCAAAGTTAGCCCTCTATCATGAATAATCTTATTTCCATAAATAAATGACTAGCTGTAGTCGACTGATTTCTTATTTGTCTTTATATTTTATCCGTCGCCTCAGTCAGACATTTTTAGGTTTTGAAAGCTAATCCAACTCTAAAGTTAGCTGCAGTACATTCAACCTGACCTAAACTGGAAACATTCAGAACAAGATTTTATGGGTAAACAAGGGCCATGTCGCCATTGTGGCATCAAGCGTAAGTTCTATTAAACACCTATATTCCACCTTTTATGTTTATCAATAATCTCGTTCTTTACAGGGTAATTGATTCATTGATGCTTAGAATTTATGTGCCTGATGTTAAGAAAAAAAACATTGAAGACTCACATGCCTGAAACAGTAAATAACCAAATTTCTCTTAATCTAACAGGAACTGAGGTCATCTTGGATAAATTGTAGATTTGGTCCCCAATCCCTGGCATAGATGCACATCTTAGACCCTGCCGTCTTCCGCTTCATATTTGGCACCAATGACCCTGCTCCACAACAACTGTCGGTCATTAGCATATCTCCATAACCCCCATTCTTCTTAGCCGCAGATTTCTATTTTACCATGTGGGTACCCTTTCTTTTCTTTGTTTCCCAGCAACAAAACCTCTCTCCTAATGTTGTCCAACCTTTTGATAACCCCTGGTGGGATGGGAAATAAAGGCATCATACAAGTTGGTAAAGAAAGCATCAAGGACTGAATTAGTGAGAGTCAGTCTTCCTCTAAGGTGAGTTATCGAGTTTTCCACCTGGCTAGCTTTTTTTCACATTCTTTATCACTCTATCCCATATTTCTATAGATTTAGATTTAGCCTCCAGAGGTAGTCAGTAAATTGTTGGCAGACTGCCAAGTGCCAAATTCTCCATCATGTATAGCAGCTACCTAGTTCATGTTGGTGACTTCATTTATACAATACATTAGGATCTTCCTCTAAAATCGATGTTGCTTGGACTTTCTGAAATTGTTGCCGCACCTGTGTCGAATTCAACAAAATGCACTACTTTTCGAGTATCTGACATGCACCTCTTGAAATTTTGAAAAATCTGAGCAACATAGACTAATACCTATTCCATTTTTAATCCTCAAACTTCCTGAGTACCTTAACTTGAACCCTCCTATATCCCTAGCCTTAGTTCCTACCTATTAGGTATCCTAAACACAAGGTATATTGATCCTCCTTCTCTTTATTATAATCACCAACTCTATTGACATCCTCGACAATATCCCTGTGTTCCAAGACAACTCACAACTGAGGAGTCCCTGTGTTCCAAGACAACTCACAACTGAGGAGTTCCCTTGGTACACTTACCACACCTGACCTCGCCCCAAATCATTGACATGTCTTTTAACTACCATCAAACCTTTTGAAGCCACTTTCCAGTTATAGAATAACCAAGTGTAAATAATCAAGCAGGGCAACCCGTAACGTCAAAAACCCTAAATCAAAAAGTGGCAGTCACACAATACAATGAAGAACATTAAAAAAAAGCGACAGCAAAGATACCAGTTCAAAGTAGGAACCAAGAAAAATATAGTGATATTCACAAGGGCACAATAATAAATTCACAAACACAATATCGATTTAAGGAAATCAGTTTAACAATCAAGCAATAATAAGGGTCTGAACAATCTCTCAAGGAAAAATCAGGTCTAGATAAGACAGGAAAATAGATAAAGGTGTGGTGGATCATCATACCTAGGAGTTGATGTGGATAAAAAATACAATGTATATACTCCTTTGGTCCTGTCGGTCGTCAGTCATCAGGATGGGGTAACTGATTCTTGTTGACGGGTGGTGGCAGTGCAACAAAAAAAACACAGAAAGGGAGAAAGAAAGAGGGCATGGAGATTCCGTACCTGGTCGCCGGTGGTGGTGAGAGGTCAGGACAACAGCTTGCAGTGCAGGAGAGTAGTGGCTGATTTGCTTAGGGGGGGTGGGGGAAATCATTTTACTGTTGATAGCGTTCCTCCTTAAAATATCATGCAAAGAAATGCAGTCTGCCAAGAGGTTAACTATTTTGCATTGTTCCTTAACACAACAAGCAAATCCTTTTCAATCTTTCCACCATCAAGCTCGTTCAACCATGCTGTATGGTGCCATAAAATGGTGATAAAAATGTGTGTAAAAGCAGTTGACACATCGGCACATCCTAAAAGTCTATATATGTTTCACAGAAAGATATTTCCTCTTGTTTTGCCAATAATATTCCCCGCTATACGTACTCCAGTTCCGTGACGCTTATGTTCTCGTGCAGTACATTCTAAACCTTCTACAAAAAATCTTAATCGTCAATGATCATTGTGCTTTAGTTTCTGAGATAATTTACCTATAAGTTTTTGTTCATATTTTGTCCCATTTAAACGCTAATTATTTGTGAACTCAAACAGAAACCCGCCTATGGAGACCTGGGCCAACTGCAAAACCAGTGCTCTGCAATGCATGTGGATTAAGATGGCGAATTAAAGAGACACTTGATGACTATGTTCCCAAACATGGAAGCACAGAGTTACCTTCTGAGATGAAGCCGGATCTGTTATCTCGTGATGAGCAAAAGCTGGAAGTTGGCAAAGAGGTTTCTGGACAGGATGGCTCTTCAGCTTGTCTCGAAGAGGAAATGATTAAAATATCAAGCTTAGGTTCAGCAGTATCATCCCCAGACAAATGCATGCAAATGGAAGAAACAAATGGTAAGAAAATTTCACTTATGTATACATGAATAACATTGTATGCTCTTCTTCTGTAGTACTACCTGCGTTAAACATGCCCTCTTTATCACAAGCCAAGTGAGGCATATCACTATTCTAGGAATGTCCCCATTCCAGAAATAGTTTCAGAGATGTTTTGGGTCCCAGCCATCAGCTGGAGACCTCTTATGTAGACACTGCTTACTGAATTCATACTTATTCCACCTATCATCCCTAGTAACTGTACAACCCATTCCACCTCCCAATCATTTACAAGCCTTCCGAAGGCTATATCCCATCCCTGTTCTGACTTCTGGCCCAACAGGCAACTACATTAGCATCTCACAAATTTGAAAGAGATTCCTAAGAGGAAATTGTTCTATCCATAAATCCTTCCAGAATCTTGTTTTACTGTCATTTCCCACTTTGATATAAAAGTCTGCCTTCATTTGTGACCACAAACTTGTGATTGCTCTCCATACTCCCACACCCCGTAAGGTTCAACTGTGCTCTCTGTACACCATGGGGTCAGCACACCATACTCAGCTTTAATCACCTCTTTCCCGAAAGCATTTCCCTCCTCAATGTACCTCCACAATGACTTCTTCAGAAGACTTCCATTTTGCAATCTCAAATTTCAATTTCCCAGTCTCCCTTTCCTGTCTTTGCTAAGGAGTACAGTATTCCAGTTTACCCACCGGAGAGGAGTTTAGAAGCCCTGAAGGGACCTCTAAAGGTTTATCTTAAAGTTCATATCTGGGAGCAGCAAGGATTTGTAAGATAGTATCTAGGTCGTGTCATGAATCACATCCTTTCTTAAGTGTAAGGGTTATTAAAAAGTGGAAAACTAATATATTTGACCATACAAATTTTTGCAACAGCTCACCCCCCACTCCTACACACACAAAAAAAGATAATATCAATTGCATTAGTACCTTATTGTTTTATGTGCACTAATGTTCACCATCTTTTTGGAGAAGCAGATCCTCTTTATCACAAGCCAAGTGAGGCATATCACTATTCTAGGAATGTCCCCATTCCAGAAATAGTTTCAGAGATGTTTTGGGTCCCAGCCATCAGCTCTACCTCTTCTGTAGACACTGCTTACTGAATCCATACTCATTCCACCTATCTTCCCTAGTAACTCTACAACCCATTCCACCTCCCAATAATTTACAAGCCTTCCGAAGGCTATGTTCCATCCCTGTTCTGACTTCTGGCCCAACAGGCAACTACATTAGCATCTCACAAATTTGAAAGAGATTCCTAAGAGGAAATTGTTCTATCCAGAATCCTTCCAGGATCTTGTTTCTGTCATTTCCCACTTTGATATAAAAGTCTGCCTTCATTTGTGACCACAAAGTTGTGATTGTTCTCTATACTCCCACACCCCGTAAGGTTCAACTGTGCTTTCTACACCATGAGGTTAGCTCACCATACTCAACTTTAATCACCTCTTTCCCGAAAGCATTTCCCTCCTCAATGTACCTCCACAATGACTTCTTCAGAAGACTTCCATTTTGCAATCTCAAATTTCAATTTCCCAGCCTCCCCTTCCTGTCTTTGCTAAGGAGTACAGTATTCCAGTTTACCACCGGAGAGGAGTTTAGAAACCCTGAAGGGACCTCTAAAGGTTTATCTTGGAGTTCCATATCTGGGAGCAACAAGGATTTGTAAGATAGTATCTAGGTCGTGTCATGAATCACATCCTTTCTTAAGTGTAAGGGTTATAAAAAAGTGGAAAACTAATATATTTAACCATACAAATTTTTGCAACAGCTTACCCCCCACTCCTACACACACACAAAAAGATAATATCAATTGTATTAATACCTTATTGTTTTATGTGCACTAATGTTCACCATCTTTTTGGAGAAGCAGACAAAGATCCTCTCCCAAGAAGAAAGATATCAAAGCCTAGACATGGCATTTTGTCACCTGCTCAAATCCAGAGAACACTTGATAACTATCTCCAGGGACCAGACTTTGAAATGATATCTGACGAAGATGAACCTGTTACTCTAATTTATGCAAGGAACAAATACATTCCTCCTAATGAGATTGGTCTTGGAGCTATGCTACTAGTATCACCAACTACTACTACAGAACGCTCGACGCCTCTATCAGCAATGGCAGTTCCTCCTAATGAGATTGGTCATGAACCTACGCTGCTAGTATCACCAACTACTACTATAGAACACTCGACGCCTCAATCAGCATCGGCAGAAGATACTGTCTCTTGCTCAATGGATGTTTCTAAGTAAAATCCATCCATAAGTGAATTTTTAGATGCATGCATAACATTTAAGCTGGTATGTGAAGCCAGCTCCTATTGTCAAGCTAGTGCAATGTTGGCTAAAAACAATTTGGGCTTACCAACTTTACGGATTTCCCCCACAGACACGCGCAACAGTCTGGGAGTTCGAGACTATCTAGTCTATCTTGTTCTGGATATTCATAGTTTCTTCCGCTTTATGGATGGAATTTTTAGACATGTCTATTCTGCTTTTTGGATGCATTTAATATGTCAAATCCGAAGTTTATAATGCATTCTTGCCTACAAGTTTGTCAGTTTGTGTGGACTACACAGTAGACTAAAATTGTAACATCACAAAGGCCATTTGACATACATATGCTTGGCATTGCAACTGTAATCTTGTGGCTATGCAAAATGAAGCTACTGGAAATAAGGATGGAAAATCAGATGCATGTGATAATGGACTCGCTCCACAGCATATGGATATTACATAAAGGGTATGTCAATAAATTGTTCTAAAAAATGCTGCTGCTATTGAATTTTTTTCTGTATATGGAGATGAACATGTTATTATTGAAGAAATAGGCATATCAGCCTCTGCATAAGGTATGCTCAACCACAAAAAGTTTAAAAGTAAGTCTACTAAAAAGTCTCTTCGATCTCTTTTTAAGTTACTAGGACAAGTCGATAAGACACTACACCTTCCAATAATAGCTACACTAAAAGAAGCTAGAGCGCCATTATTAAATAATCCAAGAGCAACGGAGACCGAGAATAATTTAGTACTGAGTTTCATTATGCCCCCAAGTGGCAACATAGGACTCTTCAAAATATAGATTTATACTTTTAAGTCTTGATCCACACTTTTTCCAATTGAAAGAGCATCTCCCTTGGCTTTGTGTTTTCACAACGAGAATTATTTTCAAATGAAAAAATGTCAAAGGGGTTCAAACCCCTCACAAGTGGGCTCCCAAGCACATGGAATAATTTTAGTTATGGGTGACACCAAGACTCAGATATTGAATCTTTGTCCGCTCTAATACATACTAAAGAACTCATCTAAAACTTAAATTGTTAACGCAAGTGCACTTTTATTTATTTAGAGCAACATAATAGCTGGAACTTTTCTAAAATCCTCACACAACAAAATATTAGAAGCACAATAATAAAAGACTGCACATCTTTTAGAACATGAATAGGTTTATACAATCTTATTAGAATAGAAGTGGGTTTATTACAATCCTATTTAAAATAGGAATAGAAATAGTACGTAGTATCCTACTTGGTAAATGATGTTTTATAGTGTCAATAAATAGGGTCTCAATGTAATAATGTAGACATAACAACAATTCAATAATATTCTTTTCAATAATTCTCACATAGTATCAAAGCCTCTACGATCTTGGTAGAAAATCAAAGAGCTTCTGCTGCCAGCGGGTGGCTATTACCCGTATATGCCGCCCGTCTGGCCAATAATTATGTTAACAAAAATGACACCAATGATATATGCATGAACCCCATATTCAGAGAAAGAAAATTCAGTGAGACAAGTTATCATGGTCAATTTCCAATGATTGTGTTGTGTCAACCTCATATCCATTGGTATTTGTGTAGCAACGTGCTATCTTTTTGTTGACTACTTTTTCATATTCATTTGTTTAGCACCGCATCATCATTTCGGTGACTACTTTCTATATCTATTTTGTGCAGCATCGCGTCATCTTTCCGGTTACTAATTTTTCATATTTAATTTGTGTAGCATTGTGCATCTATCCAGATTACTTTTCATATTTAATTTACATAGAACCGTAGGTTTTTCCGAACTACTTTTTATATCTAAGTTGCATAGCACCGTGTCTTTTCGGTGACTCCTCAAATTTGATCAGCGCAATTCTATTTGTCATTTCGATGAATCCTCAAATTTGATTTTTGAGGGTTGTGCCATCATTCCAAACCCTACTCATATTATATTTCTCTTTTTCAATAGGGTTGTGCCATCAATATGACCTTCTATTTTCTAGTTGGGTCGTGCTACCATTCCTATCCTACCCATATAATGTTATTTGTTAGATTATAACCACTATTAGCCATCAAATCTAATATACCGGCTTAGCAGCATCTTCCGGCCAACTTTTCAGTGACTTTCTCGTTTAATATCGACTCATATATTGATTCAAGCATGATTCATATACTTTAGACTAGAGTTTGAGCACTTTGTAGCTCACCGTGAGTTTAGTAGCCTTGTATGTCGATTATGTAAGTCACTGTATGGTACTATGGTCTGAAACAGTCTTTGAAAGTTTGGTTTGAAAAGTACAACATAGTAAGTTTATCACACTATGTTTTATCGACATTATACATCAAATTCAATATCTCATGAGAAAGATTAAGCACATTGAGATTGACTGTCAATACGCATTAGATCCAAGATTTAATGAGAAGACGCTACACTGAGAATGAATGTCAATTTTGTGAAGTTGAATGATCAACTTGCAATAATCTCACCAAGTTACTCATTGTTCCCCGTATTAATTACATTTGTAACAAGCTAGGTACATGATTAAGGGGGAGTGTTAGAACATGAATAGGTTTATACAATCCCATTAGAATAGGAATAGGTTTATACAATCCAATTTAGAATAGGAATAGGAATAGGAATACAAATAGAAATAGGAATTGTAAATACAATCCTACTTGATAAAAAAAATTATTCTAGTGTCTATAAATAGGGTTTACGTGTAATGATGTAGACACAACAATTCAATCATGTTCTTTTCAATATTTCTCTCAATTGAGACAACATTCCTCCATGTGATATCAAATTCACTTTGTCCCATTTCATCACATTCAGTCATCATTTTTAGTGCTACATCTTAACGCAATAAAGTCTAGCTTAAATCAACTTATCATCAAAATAGACATGTTACGGTTATAACATTATCATCATAAGAAATCTACCATTGTCTTTTCATCACTACTCATATCTACAAATTAATTACTTCTTGAAGTGTCAAAAGATGTTCTCTTTAGCTTAATATATTTTCTATCCCCTTGATTCCAATATTTTAGTTGTAATGGTAACCATGCTTGTTCAACCTGATAAAGAAACTAGTAATCAGATAACCCCCACAGACAAAAAAGCGCTAACTTTAAATTAGCGCTAGAAAGGAATCGTTAAAAGCATTTCAAAGTTAAGAGAATAAAAGTTAAAAGAATGAGGACAAATCAAAGCACCGGTACCAGCTAATCTATTTTAGTAACCTTACAATTATATCAACAAAGACTACAATCATAAGGAAAGATACAACAATTTATCCGTAACTCCTCCATGTTTTTGTTGGTTCCACTTCATTGCTCTTTTCTTTTTCGTCAAGTAACTGAATCTATGTTTCCTTCCTTTGCATCTGTTGCAAATAACACATCTACTTCTGTCCCTTTTCCTCTTAATCTCTTGGGTAACTTATCCCTCCATCAAAAAAATTGTAATTAAGAGGTTATGTTTCTATCCTTCGAGTATAAACATATTGATACTTGAAACGGCACAACTGAGCCCATCTGGAAGATCAGCACCTAAAGTCCTAAATGAGCAAAATGAATAGTTTCATTTGTACTAACTGACTGAAAACTAAATCAGAATTCTTCTAGTTAAGATAACAGCTGCATTATCATCCTACTTGTGTGGTGTTTCCATTCATCTGAATAAACTGAAACAGAAAATGTGGAATGCACCCAAGTAGTAAAAAACTATGGACTCATCACACAGAGGTAGAGACACACAATTTGATCGGTTGAAAACACAATTCAAGAATCAGTTTATTTATTTCTACGGATACAATACACTTCTTAATTTTAAGAAACTTCTTTTTCCAAACATCTCTTTGGCTTTATCTAAGAATTGGCATGCCACCTCTGTTCTGTATTTGGTATATACAAGAAAATACAAATATACAACTGTTTCCTCATTGACAATCTTCTTTGCAGTCTAGAACTAAAATAGAGAATTTCAAAAGCAAGTCAGGTAATAACGTATGTTAAATCTCTTTTGTTTTTTGTACATCCTTAGATATTTCATAACTACTAGAGGTACCTTATTTAATTACTGCTGACATTAATTGCTCGAGGTCTCCAGCCAGCAACTATATTCTCGAAGAGCTCGCTGTGAAGCAAAAATAGGATATCCTAGAGGTCAATCACGGCTCTCGAAAACCTAAGCTACATCTCTGCTTAAAATTGTTTCGGTTAATAAATCTACTTCTAGAAAGCTCTAAAAAATTGAAATCAAACAAATATCATATATTTGAAAGACGTGTTGCTATATCTACCGGCACCAGCAGACATAGGCACAATTCAATTAAGTATATTTTATAACCGGAGAAATCCCTAAGGTTCCAAACTCAGTGCATCTTGAGCAAAGCTTCTTCAACCCATCTCCCCTCTATCTCCCAACCCCAGCCCACCCAAAAAAAGGGCAGTGAATTTTAAAGTACTTCTGAACCTCTTAAATTTATTTGAACGCACCTTAAATTAAATCTTGAAAATGCTTCCTACCAGACTAATAGGTTTATAGTCCTTTATACTCTTCCTTCTTTGGCACAGTAGTAACAAAGGATGCATAAGACTTTACTCATACTCCCCTGAATTCTGCAATGGTCACCAACAGCTCACATTTGACTTTCATCCAACATTGTTGGAAAAAAGCAAAGGAGAATCCATCAGGACTTAGAGCCTTGTCACCAAGACAACTATCCCTCGCCTCTTCTTCTTCTACAGCCCTTTCTAGCCACTCCCTCACCCCCTCGCCTATTAGGTTAAATACTAGCGCCCCCAATATTTTCATCTCCATCTGATATCTTCCTTGAAAGAATGTTCATAAAACCATACAATGGCCTCCTCTACTTCCTCCTCCCCCTCACGCACCTATAAAGACAATAAAGTTTCCCTTCCTCCTCCCCCTCACACACCTATTTTGTTAGAATTCCCCCTTCTGTCAACCACAATGCCCTCAATTTTTGCCTCCAACTACACTCTTCAGAAACCACTAGAGCCTCATGCTCCCCCCCTGCCTACTCCTATCTAA
>JAKWJD010001001.1:0-78445 GCA_027705065.1 Solanum peruvianum | reverse complement strand
AACTTAGAAGTAAATTGCGTACCTCTATCTGATATGATGGATAGTGGAACCCCATGCAATCGAACGATTTCTGAGATGTAGATTGTTGCTAACTTCTCTGCATTGTAAGTCACCTTGACCGGAATGAAATGAGCAGACTTAGTTAACCTATCAATAACCCCCAAATGGAGTCATACTTACCCATTGTCTTTGGAAGACCAACCACAAAGTCCATTCCGATTCTCTCCCACTTCCATTCAGGAATGGGCATTCTCTGAAGCGTTCCACCGGTCCTCTGGTGTTATACTTTACTTGTTGGCAGTTTGGACATTTGGCAACAAACTCAACAATATCTCGCTTCATTCTACTCCACCAGAAGTGGTGCTTTAGGTCGCGATACATCTGGTTGCACCAGGATGTATAGAATATCCGGAACTATAAGCTCTATCAGAATAGTGGTGATCAAATCACGATGCGGGGTACACATACCCTTCTCTTTATCCTCAAAACACCTTCCTCATCAATTGTTGCTTCTTTAGCCTCTCCTTGCAACACCTTATCTCGAATCCGGATTAATTCTCATCATCAAACTGCTTCCCTTAATCTTGTCAAGGAAGGAGGATCTTGCCTCCACACAAGCTAACAATCCTCCCTTCTCATTTACTTCTAATCTCATGAGGTCATAACCAAAATCTGCACTTCTCTAGCCAATGGGCGTCTAGAATCTTGCAAATGAGCTAGACTTCCCATGCTTCCGACCTTTCTACTCAAGGCATCTGCCACCACGTTCGCCTTCCCCGGATGATACAAGATAGTGATATCGTAGTCCTTCAGTAGTTCCATCCGTCTCCTTTGTCTCAAGTTCAAATCTTTCTGAGTAAAGACATACTGTAGACTACGAGGTCCGTATAGACTTCACACTTAACCCCATACAAGTAGTGTCTCCATTGCTTTAGTGCAAATACTACCGCGCCAGTTCCAAGTCATGAGTTGGGTAGTAGTTACGTTCATGCACTTTTAATTGTCTTGAAGCATAAGCAATCACGTTCTTCTCTTGCATTAGCACTGCACCCAAACCCGAATAGGATGCATCACAATAAACAATGAAGTTCTTACCCTCTACGGCAAGGTAAGGATAGGCGCGGTAGTCAACAAAGTCTTGAGTTTCTGAAAGCTTTCCTCACACTCATCCGACCATACAAATGGAACATTTGCTTAGTCAAGTTCGTCAGTTGGGAAGCAATAGAAGAGAATCCCTTGACAAATCGGCGGCGGTAGTAGCTAGTAACCCAACAAAACTCCGTATTTCTGACACATTAGTGGGTCTTACCCAATTCTTCACTGTCTCAATCTTAGAGGGATCCACCATTACTCCATCCTTAGAAACCACGTGCCCCAAGAAGGACACTGCATCTAGCAAAAACTCACACTTAGAGAACTTGCCATAAAGCTTTTTCTCCTTAACATTTCCAACACAATCCTCAAATGCTCCTCATGTTCCTTCTTACTTTTAGAATATACCCTATATCATCTATAAATACGATCACAAAGAGGTCCAAATATGGCTTAAAAATCCCATTCATCAAGCTCATGAAAGCAGCGGGGGCATTTGTAAGACCAAAGGACATCACTACAAATTCATAATGCCCATACCTAGTCCGAAAAGCAGTCTTTGGCACATCCGTTGCCCGTATTTTCAATTGATGATAACCGGATCTCAAGTCGATCTTCGAAAGACACAAGCACCTTGTAGTTGATCGAATAAGTCATCAATGCGAGGAAGAGGATACTTGTTCTTAATAGTTACCTTGTTCAGTTGTCTATAGTCTATGCACATCCGAAAACTCCCATCCTTCTTCTTCACAAACAAAACCGGAGCACCCCAAGGAGATGCACTTGGTCTAATGAAGCCTTTACTCAACAACTCTTGAAGTTGAGCCTTTAACTCTCTTAATTCGGCGGGAGCCATTCTATAAGGGGGTATAGAAATGGGGCGAGTGCCCGGTTCAAGATCGATACAGAAGTCAATATCCCTATCTGGTGGCATACCAGGAAGATCTGCAGGGAACACATCCAAAAACTCGCGGACTACCAAAACCGACTCAATCGAGGGTACTTGAGAGTGTCGTCCTTGAGATGTGCCAAGAAAGCTAAACACCCTTTACTAACCATTTTCTTAGCACGAAGAAAGGAGATAATACGCACCGGATTGGAAGTGTAGTCACCCTCCACACTAACGGATCTATCCCAGGCTTGGCTAACGTTACTGTTTTAGCATTACAATCCAAGATCGCAAAATTCGGAGGAAAGCCAAGTCATACCCAGAATTACATCAAGTCAACCATTTTAAGATAACCAGAATCTACATAAGTGTTGCTCCCCACAAAGTTCACCAAACAAGACCTATATACCCTTTCAACTACCAGACTCCCCCACGGAGTAGAAACACGAATAGGCATATCAAGTAGTTCACAACATAGATTTAGACATTAGCAAATGATGAAGATAAATATGAAAATGTAGAACCAGGATCAAACAATACGGAAGCCATGCAATCACAAACCAGAAGATTACCTGTGATAACAACATCAGATGTCTCCGCCTCCGATCTCCCAGGGAAAGCATAACAATGGGCCCTTTCGTTGGTTTGCCCGTTTGCCCCTACCATGTTGTGATGTAGGGGCTCTAGTTTGCCCATCACCTCTGCCGTTTTGGTGACCACCATACCTCGGCCACCACGCCCTCCAGAATAACGGCTCTACCATGACCACCTCTACCTCTAGCTAGTGGGGTTCTGTAACTCTGGTTTGGACAATATCTCTTAATATGTCCAATCTCCCCACATCATAGCACTCTCTGGGTTCATGCATAGGTCTCTCAGAGGAGTGTTGACCGTTCTGAGGTGGACCCAAACTACAGTCTGTAGTGAAGACTGAATTAGTCGAACTGAGTAGCCTCGAACTCTCTGTCCTCTAGAGTAGGAACCATTAAATCACCTCCCCTTCGAAACCTTTTTTGATGTTGTCGATATCGTGGTGAAGTTCATCTGGTTTCACTCCTTCCACCTCTATCACAAAATCTACCACCTCTTGGAAGGATGTTGCCGTTGCCGCTATCTGTAAGGGATGAAATCCGCAATTCTGACCTCAACCCCTTCACAAAACGGCGGATCCGTTCTTGTGGACTGAAACAGAGTTGGGTGGCATACCTTGATAAAGCACGAAACTTAGCGTCGTATGCGTTAACCGTCATCCTTCCATGCTCGAGACTCAAGAACTCATCCCTTTTTCTATCTCTCAAAGTCCTTGGGATATACTTCTCCATAAACAGGGTAGAGAATGATTCCCAAGTCATAGGTGGTGCCTCTGTTGGTTGACACTCAACATGTGACCGCCACCACATTTTGGCGTTCCCTTGAAACTGACAGCTTACGAATTCAACGCCAAACCGTTCTACTATACCCATCTTGTGTAGTAGCTCATGACAATCAACCAGAAAATCGTAGGCATCCTCTGATTCTGCGCCCTTAAAGACTGGAGGTTTCAATTTCAAGAACTTACTGAAAAGTTCATGCTGATCATTTGTCATAATAGGCCCAGTAGTCAGACGTGGAAATGTGCCTATTCCAATGATGCATCCATGCGGGGAGCCATAGTAGCCGCATGTCGTATCTCTGAAACCGGAGGTGTTGGTGCAGAAACCACTGGAGGTGCCTGACCCTGATCGGATAACCCGCTAAGATAAGCAAGTACCTGGTTGATCATCTCTGGGGTAGGTTGGGGTGGCATTTGCTCATTTTGCACTTGTTCATTCTCCCTTCCTCACCCTCTCTTATCACCTCCTCGATCGGTGGAGGAGTCACCGCCCTAGTAAGATGGGCTAGGGGCTCGTCCTCTTCCTCTAGAGGACGTCCTCCCACGACCTCTTCCACGGCCGCTTGCCGTTGTTCTCCTCGAGCCACAGCCCCAGTGGCTGGCTCAGTCGTTTCTTGTCTTTCCGTTGTCGCTGCTGGTGCGGTCGTTGCTCTAGTTCTAACCATCTGCGAAATAGAATGAAGATGGTCAGATACCAATTTGTATCACCTAGATACCAATTGGACTCAAGTAGTAGCACGAAAGAAGAATGAAAGAATGGAATTTTGCTAAAGTCTCATAGCCTCTCAAAGAAAAGTAAAGGCGTCCCCCTACCGTTCCTTAAGACTCTACTAGACTCGTTCTTGTGTGATGAGACCAATGAACCTAATGCTCTGATACCAAGTTTGTCACGACCCAAATCGGGGACGCGACTGGCACCCACATTTACCCTCCTATGTGAGGAAACCAACCCATCTAACCCTTAACATTTCAAGATATATCAACAGAAAATAATGCGGAAGTCTTAAACTCATTAATAAAACAATTCAAAACTATTATTATTATCCCCAAAATCTGGAAGTCATCATCACAAGAACATCTATCTCAAATTACTAACTAGGAATGTCTAAGAACAAAAATAACTAAAAAGCTAGTCCATGCCGGAAGTTCAAGGCATCAAGACTTGAAGAAGAAGACCCAGTCCAAGCTAGAAGAATTAGCTCACCCTAAAGATCCGGTGTGACGAAGACTGGTGATTTACTGCTGAGTTGAAGTTGACGGAACGTTTGCTGCATTCCACAAATAACAAAGAAGAAAACATAAAAGTAGGGGGTCAGTACAACCACAAGTACTGAGTAGATATCATCGGCCAACTCAAAATAGGGAACAGTATATATCAATAATATGTAAATCAACTACAATACTCAACATGTAGCAATAACAATATTATTCATCAATGAATACAACCGAGTTCACACATGAGGACTCAAGCCTCAATACCATACTCATTTGGGAATTAAGTTCATTAGATTGAGTATATTCATTATCTTTCAAGATTCATTATCTTTCTTCCTCTTGTGTCGGTACGTGACACTCCGCTCCTCTAATTCTATCCTGGTGCCGGAACGTGGCACTCCGATCCTCATATTCATTCTATCCTGGTACCGGAACGTGGCACCCGATCCATATACTATCCTGGTGTCGGAACCTGACACTCCGATCCTCATATTCATTCTATCCTGGTACCGGAACGTGGCACCCGATCCATATTCTATCCTTGTGTCGGAACGTGACACTCCGATCCTCATATTCATTCTATCCTGGTACCGGAACGTGGCACTCGATCCCCTAATTCATCAAGCCTTCTTTTACACTAAGGCATCATCATTCTCATTATATAATTATCAAGCCTTCTTATACTAAGGCATCATCAATCTTATTATATAATATATCAAGCCTTCTTTTATACTAAGGCATCATCATTAACAAGTGAATTAGGGTTCTTTCAAGATTTGGGATTCAATAGCTTCATCATGCTTTGTTAATTCATCACAATTTCATAATCATAATCATGCAAGCATACAATTTAAGCACATAGTAGGTTTACAATACTATCAACACATATCATTCACTATTGAGAGTTACTATGAGTAGCATGAAAACCATAACCTACCTCCACCGAGAATTGATCAAACAAGCTAATCCTCAAGCTGCGTTTCTCCTCCCTCTCGATCGATCCCTCTCTTTCTCTTTGTTCTTTCTGTTTGTTTTATTCAAACCTTCTTTCCTTTACCCTAATTTTCATATAATTAAGACTAAAAGAGGACAATAGAACCCCTAATTAACTTAGGTTACCTCTTTAACCCCCAAGTAATTAGACTCATTAATATTAACCCTCAATCTTTATAATTAAGGAAAGATAGTCCAAAAACGACCCTTAAAACGTGTAGAGGAATCCTATTCTGCCTGGGATTTGCGCAACCTGTGACGGGCCGTCGTGCATGCGACGGTCCGTCATGGTGGTCGTCACAGCCTCCCAAAATCCAGGTGAACTGTGACGGCCCGTCACACCAGTGACGGTCCGTCCTGCACCTCCGTCCTGACGGTCAGAAACTCGTTCTTGTACCAAATTCTCAAAAGTTGAAGTGTTTTGCCAACGGGAACTCACGACGGTTCGTCGTGGATGTGACGGCACGTCTGCAGGTCCGTCACAATTTACAGAGAGTCGATTTTCAGTATCCAATTCAGAATTCTAAGTATGCTGAAACGATGCACCCTCGACGGGCCGTCGTGCCTGTGACGGTCCGTCGCAGTGCCCGTGGTCCTGGCCGGTTTTTCCAGAATTAAAATCTGCTGCTCAAAACGACTAAACAGGTCGTTACAGCGGCCAACTCCAAATCATGGGTCGGGTAATTACGTTCGTGCACCTTTAATTGCCCCGAAGCATAAGCAATTACATTCTTCTCTTGCATTAGCACTGCACCCAAACCAGAATAGGATGCATCACAATAAACGATGAAGTTCTTACCCTCTACTGGCAAGGTAAGAATTGGTGCAGTAGTCAACAAGGTATTGAGTTTCTGAAAGCTTTCCTCACACTCATCCGACCATACAAATGGAACATTCTGCTTAGTCAAGTTCGTTAATTAGGAAGCAATAGAAGAGAATCCCTTGACAAATCGGCGGTAGTAGCTAGCCAAACCAACAAAGCTCCTTATTTCTGACACGTTAGTAGGTCTTACCCAATTCTTCACTGTCTCAATCTTAAATGGATCCACCATCACTCCATCCTTAGAAACCACGTGCCCCAAGAAGGACACTGAATCTAGCCAAAACTCACAGTTGGAGAATTTGGCATAAAGCTTTTTCTTCCTCAACAACTCTAATACCATTCTCAAATGCTCCTCATGTTCCTTCTTACTCTTTGAGTATATCAGTATATCATCAATAAATACGATCACAAAGAGATCCAGATATGGCTTAAAAATCCCGTTCATCAAGCTCATGAAAGCAACAGGGGCATTCGTAAGACCAAAAGACATTACCATAAATTCGTAATGCCCATACCTAGTTCGAAAAGCAGTCTTTGGCACATCCGTTGCCCATATTTTCAATTGATGATAACCGAATCTCAAGTCAATTTTAGAGAAGACACACGCACTTTGTAACTGATCGAACAAGTCATCAATGCGAGGAATGGGATACTTGTTCTTAATAGTCACCTTGTTCAACTGCCGGTAGTCTATGCACATCCGAAAACTCCCATCCTTCTTCTTCACAAACAACACTGGAGCACCCCAAGGAGATGCACTTGGTTTAATGAAGCCTTTGCTCAACAACTCTTGAAGTTGAGCCTTTAACTCTCTTTACTCCGCGGGAGCCATTCTATAAGGGGGAATAGAAATGGGGCGAGTACCCGGTTCCAAATCAATGCAAAAATCAATATCTCTATCCGCTGGCATACCAGGAAGATCTGCAGGGAACATATCCAGAAACTCACGGACTACCGAAACCAACTCAATTGGAGGAACTTGGGTAGTGTCATCCCTGAGATGTGCCAAGAAAGCTAAACACCCCTTACTAACCATTCTCTTAGCACGAAGAAAGGAGATGATATGAACCGGAGTGGAAGTGTAGTCGCCCTCCCACACTAACTGATCTGTCCCAGGCTTGGCTAACTCATAGTTTTAGCATTACAATCCAAGATTGCAAAATTTGGAGAAAGCCAAGTCATACCCAGAATCACATCAAAGTCAACCATTTCTAAGATAACCAAATCTACATAAGTGTTGCTTCCCACAAAAGTCACCAAACAAGACATATATACTTTTTCAACTATCACAGACTGACCCACCGGAGTAGACACACAAATAATTATGTCAAGCAATTCACAAGGTAAATTAAGACCAGTAGCAAATGAAGAAGATACATAAAAAAATGTGGATCCAGGATCAAACAATACAGAAGCCATGCAATCACAAACCAAAAGATTACCTGTGATGACAACATCAGATGTCTCCGCTTTAGATCTCCCAGGGAAAGCGTAACAATGGGCCCTATCGCCTGTCTGTCCGTTGCCCCTACCATGTTGTGTTATAGTGTCTCCAGTTTGCCCATCACCCCGGCTGTTTTGGTTACCACCATTACCTCGGCCACCACGTCCTCCAGAATAACGGCCTCTACCATGACCACCTCTACCTCTAGTTATTGGGGGTCTATAACTCTGTTTTGGACAATTCCTCCTAATATGTCCAGTCTCCCCACATCCATAACACTCTCTAGAGTCAAGCATAGGCCTCTCAGATAAGTGTTGACCGGTCTGAGGTGGACCCCCAACTACAGTCTGTAGTGAAGACTGAATTGGTCGGACTGAGTAACCTCCTGAACCCTGTCCTCTAGAGTAAGAACCATTAAACTCACCTCCCTTTCGAAACCTTTTTGATGTCGATGTCGTGGTGAAGTCATCTGGCTTCACTCCTTCCACCTCTATCACGAAGTCTACCACTTCTTGGAAGGATTTTGCCGTAGCCGCTACCTGTAAGGCTGAAATCCGCAATTCTTACCTCAACCCCTTCACAAAACGGTGAATCCACTCTTGTGGACTGAAACAAAGTTGGGTGGCATACCTGGATAATGCACGAAACTTAGCCTCATATGCAGTAACCGACATCCTACCTTGCTCTATGCTCAAGAACTCATCTCTTTTCCTATCCCTCAATGTCCGGGGGATATACTTCTCCATAAACAAGCTATATATTGATGCCCAAGTCATAGGTGGTGCCTCCGTTGGTTGACACTCAACATGTGACCGCCACCACATTTTGGCGTTTCCTTGAAACTGATAACTCAGGAACTCAAGACCAAACCGTTCTACTATACCCATCTTGTGTAGTAGCTCATGACAGTCAACCAGAAAATCGTAAGCATCCTCAGATTCAGCACCCTTGAAGACTGGAGGTTTCAATTTCAAGAACTTACTGAAAAGTTCATGCTGATCATTTGTCATTATAGGCCCTGTAGTCAGACGAGGAAACGTGCCTATTTCCAATGAGGCATCCATGCGGGGAGCCACAGTAGCTGCATGTTGTACCTCAGAACCTGAGGTGCTGGTGTAGAAAACACTGGAGGTGTCTGACCCTGATCAGATAACCCGCTAAGATAAGCAAGAACCTGATTGATCATCTCTAGGTAGGTTGGGGTGGCAATCCCTCACTCTGTACCTGTTCATTCTCCCCTTCCTCACCCTCTCTTACCACTTCCTCAGTTGGTGGAGGAGTCACCGCCCTAGTACCAGATGGGTGCTTGTCCTCTTCCTCTAGAGGACGTCCTCCCGCAACCTCTACCACGACCTCTTGCCATTGTTCCTCTCCGAGCTACAGCCCCAGTGGCTGGCTCAGACGCATCTTGTCTTGCCGGTGTTGGTGTTGGTGTAGTCGTTGCTCTAGTTCTAACCATCTGCGAAATAGAGTGAAGATGGTCAGATACCAATTTGTATCACCTAGATACCAATTGGATCCAAGTAATAGCACGAAAGAAAGAAAGAAAGAATGGAATTTTCCTAAAGTCTTATAGCCTCTCAAAGAAAAGTAAAGGCGTCCCCCTACCATTCCTTAAGACTCTACTAGACCCGTTCTTGTGTGATGAGACCAACGAACCTAATACTATGATACCAAGTTTGTCACGATCCAAAACCGAGCCGCGAGTGGCACCCACACTTATCCTATTATGTGAGCGAACCAACCAATCTGAACCCCAACATTTCAATATAATATCAACAGAAAGTAATGCGGAAGACTTAACTCATTAATAAAAATCAATTCAATAACTTCTAAAACTCAACATCTATTATTCCCCAAAATCTGGAAGTCATCATCACAAGAACATCTATGATCAAATTACTAAATAAGAGTATTCTAAGAAGCTAAAATAAATAAAAGCTAGTCCGTGCCGGAACTTCAAGGCATCAAGACATGAAGAAGAAGATCCAGTCCAAGCTAGAAGCATTAGCTCACCCTGAAATCCGGTGTAATAAAGACTGGCTAGAATTGCGGTTGAGTTGAAGACGACGGTACGTTTGCTGCACTCCACAAATACAAAGAAAGAAACATACAAGTAGGGGTCAGTACAAAACACAAGTACTGAGTAGGTATCATCGGCCAACTCAAAATAGAAAACAGTATATATCAGTTAATATCATAAATGAACTACAATACTCAACATGTCGCAACAACAAGTAATATAATCATCAATAAGTACTACCAAGTTCATCCATGAGGACTCAAGCCTCAATACCATACTCATTTGGGAATTAAGTTCATTAGATTGAGTATATTAACATCTTTCCAGATTCATTATCTTTATTCCTCTTGTATCGGTACGTGACACTCCGATCTCCTACTACTATGTGTCGGTACGTGACACTCCGATCCCCTACTTCTACGTGCCGGTTCGTGACACCCGATCCCCTAATACTATGTGTCGGAACGTGACACTCCGATCCCCTAATTCTATGTGTCGGTTCGTGACACCCGATCCCCTAATACTATGTGTTGGAACGTGACACTCCGATCCCCTCATTCTACGTGTCGGTTCGTGACACCCGATCCCTTAATACTTATGTGTCGGAACGTGACACTCCGATCCAATAATCTCATTCTATCAATTCATCAAGCCTTCTCTTGTACCAAGGCATCATCAATCTTATTACTTTAGTTCATCAAGCCTTCTTTATACCAAGGCATCACCATTAACAGGTAGATTAGGATTTCTTTCAAGATTTAGGATTCAATAGCTTCATCATGCTTATTTTATCACAATTATATAATCACATTCATGCAAGCATACAATTAAGCATATAGAAGGGTTTACAATACTACCATACATATCAATCATTCGCTATTAAGAGTTTACTACGAATAGTATCAAAACCATAACCTACCTCCACCGAATAATTTTGATCAAGCAAGCAATTTCCCAAGCTTTGTTCCCTCTTCTTTCTTTCTCCTCTTTCTCGTTCGATCGATCCTCTCTCTCTCTTTGTTCTTTTTATTTTTCTTATTCAAACCCTCTTTCTTTTACCCTAATTAGCATATAATTAAGTATAAAAGATGACAATAGTAACCCACTAATTAACTCAAGGTTACCTCTTTTAACACCCAAGAAATTGAGTTATTAATATTAACCCACGAAATCTATAATTATGGCAGGAATAGTCCAAAACGCCCCTTTAAAACTTAAGCAGAAATCCGACCCAGACTGGGATTACGCAACCTGTGACGGCCCGTCGTGCCTGCGACGGTCCGTCCTGCAGGTCCATCACAAAGTTCAGAGACTCAATTTCCAGTAAAGAATCTGCGACGGTCCGTCACGCCTGTGACGGTCCGTCCTGCCATTCCGTCACGAAGTTCAGAGAGTCGATTTCAGCACCCAAATTTCTAATTTCTAAGTGTTTTGAAACGAGACACCCTCGACGGTCCGTCGTGCCCATGACGGTCCGTCGTCTCAGCCAGTTTTTCCAGAATTAAAATCTGCTGCTCAAATCGACTGAACAGGTCGTTACAAATATGATATTTATTGTTACAGGGGTTACTGAATGTTGTTAGTCAGGTATTTCCTAAAGAAAATCATCGATGGTGCAAGGCACATAGAAGCTAATTGGAGCAAGGATTGGAAAAGTGTATAGATGAAGAAGTTATTGTGGTGGTGTGCCTGAAGCACCTATGAAGAAGAATTTCGTGATCAATTGAAAGTCATGGGTGTTGTGTATAAACAAGATGCAAAGGATTTGGTATCATACCCTGCACAAAACTGGTGCAGGGCTTATTTTAACACAGTCTGCAAAAATAACTCACATGAGAATAATTTTACAAAATCATTCAACAAATGGATTCTTGAAGCAAGGAAAAAACCTATAATCAAGACGTTAGAAAATATTAGAATCAAGGTGAGTTGTTACTGTTTATATTATCATCTTTTATATTACCTTTATCTAACTGTTAGGTTTTATGTAGATTATATTAACGTGGGATGCTACTGAAAATTAGAGTTTGGGTTTTACACAGTACGATGATTTTGAGTTTTCAGCTCACAAAGTTATACTTTTTATTATTCTTTTCAAATTCTGCTTCTTTTGGATGGGATCTATGACCTTGTTTATCTTTATTTGAATCACTGGGTTATTTACAAAACCAACTTATCAGGAACTGAATTTTACATTTGACATTAAAGCCATAAAGAGAAGTGTTCAATTCTTTGTCAATTTATTTTTATTGAGATATCTAATGTTTTAATAGAAATTACATAACATAGCTTGATGTGATTATTATATTGATAGGTTAAGTTGATCTTACTTCTGTGCCATGGTGTTGTATAATGATTTCAATATCACTGCACAACGTTGTCAAGTTCAATGTAATGAAGACCAAGGATATGATATAGTTGAGTGTGAAGATAGAGATGTGGTGAATCTTAATAGGAAGAAGTGTACATGTAGGACATGAAAATTGATTGGTATACCATGTCTCATGCCATTAAAGCATATCTTCATGATAAACAAGAACCACTAGATCAGTTGAGTTGGTGGTATTCTAGAGAAGCTTACATGTTGATATACATGCATCAAATAATATTTTTTAGAGGTGAGATGTTCTGGAAAGTTGATCCTTCTCATGATATGGAGCCACAAGAAGTTTATAAATTGGAAGGTGTGGCCAAAACTTAAGAGAAAGAGAGAAAAGGATGAGACAAGGAAAAGGGAAGGGGGTTTGGTCAGCTTCAAGAAAAGGACTAAAAATGACATGCGGACATTGTAGTACAACATGTCACAACCAAAGAATATGTCCTATGGTATGCAATTTTCTTTTCTTGGTCAATATTTATACTAGTTAATTCAATATCTAACTAATTTTGTCATTTTTATATAGCTTCAAAGATCAAAATAACCAGCGGAAGATGTGCCAGTGTCAACACCCCAAGCCAGTCAAGAAGAATCTTTTAGTGTCTTCATGTCTACTCCTTGATTTATTGCTTCTTCAAGTCAACAGAGTAGCCAACTTGATGGTCCTTCGAAATCAATGAAAATTGAAAGAGCCCTACTGGACCTTCAAAGTCAGAGATAAAAATAATTGCTGATGAATCTGAGGATGAGCAACATGTTGCACCTTCAAGTGCAGTTGCTGATGAGGATGGAGGTGAGCATGAAAGTGAAGACGAGAAGACAATTCAAAGGCAGATGGCAATTTCTGAAGCTAGGACTAGTCTTCAAGCTAAAATATGCAGATTTGACCAACTGGTACAAGGAGGATTGGCTTCAAAGGAGATGACAATGGTGTGAGCATTCCAACTAATTTGCCATACTCATCAAGAAAATTGGCATGGAAAGGAAAAGAAGCTATGGCTTCAAATCAGTTGACAGTTAAAAGGAGACAAGAATAGACAAATTGAAGGCAAAGAAAGGAAAAGAAGCTATGACTTCATATCAATTGACAGTGGAAAAGGAGAAACGAATTGGCAAATTGAAGGCAAAGAGAGGTGGGAAGAAGTAGTTGCATTATGAAGTTGTTCTTTATTTTTTAGTGTTATGTTATGGCATGATGAAACTTAATATTTTGATTTTTTTTATGTTACTATGTATTGAACAAGTGTCTGTATGTTTTTGTGGGTTCAAAATATATGACAATGCCATTACCACTTATCTATGTAGTTGTTTTTTATTTTTCAGTTGCATTATGTATGTTGCTTTATCTGCGAACATGTCTTGATGGTAGGCTACACAGATCTTGTGAGTTGTGAATCTCCAGTGGCTAGACAGATCTTGTGAGTTGTGAATCTCCAGTGATATTTCCTTTGAACTAGATTGAGTTAATAGTTTCTAGTGTTGGGGGTGTTTCTTTAATTTTGGTTGTCTACTAAGTTGTACAGACGACAAAATAGCGGAGATTATATAATACTGTTAAACTGCATTTGTGTAAAATTGAAAAGCAATTCATAATTTAGATGTTGTAATAATTTGTTGATTGCTACTAAAATGTTGTAAAATTTGCAGATTGCAGTAAAAATATGCAGATTACACTTTTTGCTATAAAAATTGCAGATTGTTAATTGCTGTAAAAAATTGCAGATCACAGATTGTTGTAAAAATTGCAGATTGCTATAAAAATTTGTAGACTGCAAATTACTGTAAAAATTTGCAGATTGAAGATTGCAAATTGCCACAAAAATTTGCAGATTGCATTTTTTTGTAAAAATTTACAGATTATATATTGATGTAAAAAAGCTGTAAAAACTTTGCAGATTGCAGATTTTTGTAAAAATTTGCACATTGCATTTTGCTGTTACAGTTTGCAGATTGCAAGTTGCTGTAAACAATTGCAAATTGCTGTAAAATGCAGATCGCTGACATTAACAAGATTGCTAACAACTTTTCCGTTACAATCAAGAGATCAACACGATTGCTAACAACTTTCAACAAGCAAAACATGATGATATTACATCAGTTGTAACCTGCAGATTGCTAACATTGCATCAAAATATAAATGACTACACCACACTACTAGAACAGAGCTACACCAAACTACTAACGACTACACACTAGTCGAACAAATCTACACCAAACACGATATTTTGTACACAAGGCTCATCATCACCAACAAGAGAGGAAGAAAATCAGGAACAAGATAATCACATGTACGTGAATGATGAAATCTTCCATGCTGAAAGCTTTCTCCCAAATGGTGATTACTATAGTGGTTATTAGCTTGATATTTTACCTCATGGACAAGGTAAATATTGGTAGATGGATGTATGCATGTACGTTGGAGATTGGTTTCGTTGCAAAACAATGGGCAAAGGTATATTTAGTTGGCCCTCGGGGGCAATTTCAAGACTGGATTTATGGATGGAGATGGTACCTACGAGTATTAGTGGGACGGACTGGTCCTCCACCATCACTAGATCTCAAGCCATCAGAGTTTGGTCCTCCACCTCCTTATCCGTCTTGTGAATTCAGATAGTAGGATTATTGTCTGAAAGTTTTCAGGTAAGGATTCATTTCTATTACTTGTTGAAAATGATGACTTTACAAAAAATTGAAAGTAATGGTCATCTATTGCAATATTGCTCACGACATTAAATATGCTATTCAAAGTGGATGTAGCTGAATATATGATATCGATATGTGGTAATGATGCTCTCCGAGATCTTAGTTGCCCTTGAAAAAGAGGAAGTTTTTTGTACTTAACAAACAATGATCGATATATGATCAAAACAAAGAACAAGGCAGAAACAAAAGTAAGACTGTAAATAACTACAATTTTTTTTCTGCAAAGATCAGTACTTCTGCTTCTGAGGAACATTATGAATTTCAATGACACCCATTTCCTTTGGTTTATGAATTTCAATTGTCACCCATTTCCTTTAGGATCCGGTTTCTTTCCTTCCGAATTGAATCTAATCCAATATTTTGATTGTGATTCATCAATGACATATGACTTGAATGTTTACTATCAATCCAATCTAATAACCGCAAGATAATGAGCTCAGAAAAACAACATTTGAAGAATCGACGTGATGTCCACCATTCTCACGGGTCATAGCATTAAAATATTTTTTCTATTAATTCACGCCTATATGTACGAGACTCAACTTTTTGAGGTTAAGAAAAAGAAGAGGATGCCAACATGGAAACAACACAAAATTTTACAAATCTGGTGAAGAAGATGATTTCCAAAAGAGCTCCAAGAACTGATGAAGTTGGGGGAAAAGGTTTAGTGTTTTGTTTAGAGAATTGGGTAATGGATGTTTTATTTGGATGAGTTGGGTACTTTGTAAAATGGGTCGGGTGGATAATGTGGTTTTGGTCAAACAAATTAGGCTTTAATTAATTAATTTCCAACCAATTACAACATGCAACGTAATAAATGAAATAATTAAATATATTGACTAAGTAGTTTTTTAGCCAGAAGGGGAAAATAGGTCCCTAAAGGTTAATCCCAAGGGTATTTTGTGGCCAAAAGGTAAACGAGGGGTATTTTTGTACCAATTCTAATACTATAAGGGTATTTTAGACCCTTCTCCATAAAAAAATCTATCTCACTATTAAATTTGTTGTGTAGGATCTATAGATTCTTCCACCGTTTTCCACTCCTTTTTTTTGTGGTGGGGGTGATTCAAAATTTAACCATTTCTAATCAATAGAATAAGAGAAATTTGTAGTTGAAATATTTTGAATCAGAATAATATGCACTGTATGATTAATTTTTGGGAAGGCTCATCTACAATGATTTGGCTGCCTAATTTCACCTATCTCGTAATTTTCTTTGACTAAGGTCTCACTTGGTAGGAGGAATATTGGATAACTAATATTCGGATTAATTTCAGGATGAACTTATTACATATTTAGTTGGGTTAAAATCATGGTATAACTTATCTCATAATTATCTATATCGGGATTTTAGTGTTACTTTTATCCCACATTGAGTGTGGGATAATAATCCGGGATAACTCATTCCCTAACCAAAACGTTCCCTAAGAGTTTTGTGCTTACTATCATGCAAAACAGAAGAGAAATATTGGCCAGAAATTGAGTAGGAAGATATTAGTTTTCCATTTCTTATAACATGTATGCTTAAGAAAGGATTTGATTCAAAACATATACATATTTGCTAAGGCAAGTTAAGTGCTCACTATATATGTGAAAGTATTTTACCATTTGTTTCTTCCATCTGCTTGCAGATAACCTAGGATGATCCTGCTGAAATTAAGCTTGGTATGTTATTCAGTTGCTCTCCAAGACAAGCTGAAAATCCCTCCGGTCCAGAAACCACTACTCCGACTTCTAACCTTTGGTCATCACGAGTTAAGAGGTGCGTCGTTGTCTCAGATCGTAACTGATAGCTCTGTGTTTCACTGTTTGCATGTCTGGGGATATAGTTATGTAGTGGCCCCCTGCGCCACCTTGATCCACATGCATTGCAGAGCACTAGTTTTTCAGGTGGTCCAGGTCTCCATTGGCGGGTTTCTCTTTGAGTTCAAAATTACTTAGCGGTTAAACTGGGATAAATATGAATAAAATTCTTACAGGTCACAAACTAAAGCACAATGTTCATTGACAATGAAGATCTACTGTAAAAAGGTATTGAATGTATTGCACGAGAACGGAAGTGTCATGAATGCATTGAGTTTAAGGATGCTTCAACTATTTCTTTACTCACATTTTCATCACAATGTTAAGGAACCATACAAGAAAGTTGGACTTAGCCATTACCGCGAGCTTATGTTTGTCCGTAAGATCCAGTCGTTGCATAAACCTCTATCAACTTTTAAGGAGCAAAGAATCTAGCATAGTATTAAACACCACACTACAAAAGGTCCTCCCTCTTCTAGAAACTGGAATCAACTTTGATAATCTCGATAGCTTTCACGAACTTTAAAAGAAAACTCCTCATTTTCTATCCCTAAAGCCGAAAGTGCCTCGTACATCATAATATCCTCTTAAAGTGATCCCTATGTGACTTCTGAAATTCCCTCACAATTTAGTTTCTCAGCACGTGCAATAAATCTCACAACCTTCTCTTTTTTTCTTAAACTAGACTTTGGGCACGCGCGTTGCGCGTGTGCTTCGTGTTAATGATTATAAAAAATTAAAAATTTAATTAAAAATGGATTTGAATAATTAAATGATTTTCTTAAAAAAAAGTGTAATGTTTTTAAGATCATGAATATATATGATATTTTGTAATTAAATAGAGAAGAAACATTGTTATGCAATATTCCTCATATGCTTTAGTCTTTAGTGTGTATAAGTGATTGTGCTTTTAAGCGCATAAACAAAGTATCATATTGAGTTGAGTTATATTTATATTGAACATGATAGTACTTTTTGATTATTTATTCATAATCTTAAGATTTCTTTTACGAAATCACTTGCAAGTCTAAGCTAGAAGTTGGAACAATAATATGCTACAACACATAATTTAAAGGTCGACATTATAGTTAGAAAATATTTAATACGTTAAAGCTTCTGCCTTTTTTTTTAAGAATAATACCCTCCACCTTTTTACTGATGCATACATATCGATAACTTGTCGTCGAAGGAATGTGGTGTTTTGTAAAAGTTGTAGAGAAATTCGATCGACATATGTCTTCCTTAGGATAACTAATTGATTATTATCAATTTCATAGTCTACACCTACAAAATAAAGGTATTTATTCGTTATAAAATAATCATTTTTTTTAAATATGTAATTTGACATACATAAATAATAGTTACATACATATGTATTATTCATCTTCTTTGGCTCATTCAAAATTATTAATTCTGCCATCTGTAAATTTTGACATAAGAATTTTTTGTCAAATTATATACATATAACTGAATTATGAAATACAACACAATCATTTGTCACATATGAACAGTATGGTTAAAAAAAGAAAACAATATAAACCAAAAGGTATATATACTTTAGAAGGTTCCTGCAGAGCTCAATTTCCTATATCTCCAATTGATAGACAAGAAAAAACTAAATAGAATATAAATAACACTAACAAAACAAAGAATACATCTGGAGGTACACGCTAGATTTGTTGTCAGTGACAACCCAACTTCTAAAACAATAATGCATATCACAATATCTAGATTACAAAATAAATAGGAAATCTAAGTTAATTGCTCAAAAATTTGTTCATGAATGGATATAAACACATCCATATACGTTGTAAAAATAATAGAAATTCAAGGTATGATGTATATACTTGTCGGTTGTTTTGTCAATGAGGGCATGGAGCTTTATGACAACATAAACTTCTTCCTCTCTACTAAGTTTCTTGAATTTAATGTCTATGTGAGCTTAAGTAAACATGCAGCAACAGGATTCCTAAGGCATAATACCTAAATCAAAGTTAAAACTGCTATCAGGATAAATACATAAAAAACAACTACAACGAATATTAAGTAATGAATATTTATCTTTTTAAAGAAGGTTAACCACATAAAAAGTACGATACTATGGATGAGGGAAGTCCCAGTAAGACAAATCACATTGATCTCTTAATATTTTAAGTTCAAGCAAAAATGTACAATTGGTTACAAGGGTTAAGAGTTTCTCTAGACAAGAAAAGTTAATGCATCTTACAACGTGGAAGCTAAGGCCATGATAGGGAGGAGGTATTTTTACATCACAAAACTGAGACAACATACAAGAAGTATCAAATTGATGTTTGTGCGAGAACAACCAACAATAGGAAGAAAAATTCAAACAACATACTCCAAATTCCACACTTCCCATGAATAGACAGAAAATAGGGGTAACAAGTGGCTATTGATAAAGAACAAAACAAATTTACGTGACATAACTGAAACAACAATATCATAAAAATAATACGTGTATTCCTAACAAATAATAAATACTATTAAAATATTAGTGTGAGATTCAAAAGTAAATTAAAAGAGGAAAAAACTCAAATTAATAATTGGTATTCACATATGCCAAAAAAATATCTTAGTTGAACTTCAGATGAATAGGTAGAACAATTATATTTTAAAACTAGTTATTTAAGGCTAAAAAATTTGACTTATATTCTTTCTAAGAATCTCTCATGCACAATAACGTTAAATAGAAATGTTAACTAATGTATATGAACATTATATTAGATATTGATTTAACATAAATAGAGTAACTTTTTAACTCAAGACTTTAGATGATACATATGTATCAGGATATTAAATTTGTTATTGTCTCATTCAAATTAAAATAAATTCTTATTATCTATAGCTATTTATGTGCCTTTTGACATAGTGTAGCGTGAAAAAACAAACTTAACATCATTTCATAACAATATAATAGCATTCTTATATGCAAACTTATAAAGATGATTTGGGTAAGTACAAATTCAAGAAATAGATTACCACGTAAAATGTGATTTTTCCTATTTAAGAGGTGTTTTTACTCTATCAAATAGTGTTTAAATGATCCCCTTCATTTCAAGAAAAAAAAAGTTTCTTTAAAGCTATTCTTTTACTTCGGCCACTAATACTATAGTCGGTAGTATTATAAGATCCACAAATTATATGACGTTTTCTTATGAGATTTTCTTGATTCATCGAATATTTAATTTATGTGATAGTTCAACAATACATAGTTCAAATATGAATATGAAGATGAGAAACATCACTTATGATTACAAATATTTCATGCCTTAAATGCTTGTATCATGTGTTTACAAAATTGTAACCCCCACCGTATTATAGTCTTATCTTAAAGTTGTACGAAAATTAAGTTAACATATATCTTTAATTGGATGCATGGGATGATTATCAATTTCGTGATGTGCACCTGGAGAAGAAAGTAATAACTACTTGTTATAGAGATCCTTTATAACTATCCACATAAGAATATTTATATGATATATTTAAAATTTAGAGTATTGTATAACTTAATTGCATCTAAATAAAGGATATGAACAAATTTAACTGAAAATAAAAGGAGCAGATAGCCCGAAGAAAATTAAAAGTTGTGGAATAAGAATATTGGGTTGTGGATAACGTTTGAAATAATTAGTAAGGCTAATTAGATAATAATCTATGAATATAATTGTTCAAAGTTAATATTTTTATTTGGATCACTTTGAGTTTCTAACAATAGAGAGATACTAATCAAGTAGTTGGTATACTCCATCTTACAAGAATATAAATACAAAATTAGTTTTTGAAAAGTAAATACAAAGTGAGAAAGTATTACTAGGCCAATTATGTGGAAAAAATAAGCAAGAAACCTCTAAAAATATAAATAATTACACATGAAAAGACAACGAGTTAACTAATGATAAATGTAATTTTTAATCGAAAAAAATCAATATAATTGATAGGGATTTATATTTTCACAAATATATGTATGTAAGTTTTATAACAAAAAACATTTTTCAAAGTTGAAAGTCTAAATTAAAGAATTGCTCAAACAAAAGGCTGAAGGTGGAAATAAATAAAAAAAAATATGTTGATAAACCAATGATATTCAAGAGGAAACGAAAGTAACAAAACAAAAGCAATGATATATTAACAATGAAATAATAGCAGTGATCATATACATACCTGGAAGAAATATATATGAGAAGAAGAAAAATAGAACAATAAAAAGAAAACAACTTGTGGATCTTTATAGAGAGCAATTAAGAATACAATAAATTTCTAGGAAAAATTAATGGCTGGAAAAAGGAAAAGTTCATATAATATACATTAGGTTTAAAGATTTACTTATATGAATTGATGAGACAACTTTTAATTATAGAGATACTACGTTTAACATGAATAATAGAAAATAATATTATTTGGAAATTAGAAAGGCCAACTTTTACATAAATAAGGGGTAAAAAACAAAAATTGAGGCAAAAGATTAATGAGGAAGCTTGTTTAAGATTGCAGTAAATAAATTATGTGGACACATTGAGAAAAACTGAATATGGAGCTTTAAATGAGACTGTTGAACTTCTAAAAAATTAAACACCCAAAAAAACACTACTAGACTTCCATTCACTCACCATTTATGTGGTTTAAATATCATTATTTAATTAAATATTTCAATATTTAGGTAATTAATATATTATTATTTAATTACATATTTTATTAATTAATATTAACTTATTTAGATATTTTAAAATATTTTAAATTAGGATAAGGATAAAATGCTATTTCAATTTTAATGTTTGTGACTTCCCACTTGTAATATAATATATGATATACGATGATATGATATGATGGGCGAGAAATAAAAATAAATAAAAAAGAAAAGAAAAATGTTTTAAAAATATAATTAAATTTAGTTGTTAAAAGGATAAAAATATTTAATTTAAACTTACTACTGATATTTTCATTTTTCAACTTTTGACTTTACAAATTCCTCTTTTATGTATATAATATAATATGATATAATTAGTATATAATGTTTAATATTAATCAATTTATTTTTTAAAATTAATATTTTGATGTAGTATAGGGGTGAAATGGTAATTCAACTTCGCAATATGGATTTTTTCACTTATAATAATATATGATTGATAACTTTGTCTATTCCTAAATAGTCAATACTGAAACTGTACTGATAAGTATTTACAGCATGTACTTCAAATCCTACTTTTACTAATGTATGTCTAGTACATCAATTGTGGAGATAATATTGTTTGAGTATAACTGATTACACCAAAAATATAGGTGCATAAGACATTTTTGTTTGACTTTTTGCATACTATTCTCAACACTATCGAAATCTCTAGAGTTCCTTTCCTTACATATGACCCACCATATACTAACTGGGATTCTTGGATTTCTTTCTTGCTTCCTCGAAACTTTGGATTAGTTTTGTGATCTAGGCAGGCATAGTCCATTACATACCCTTAAGGATCAGGAAAAACTTCCATAGTTTTGCTCGTGATCTTGCAGTGCATAAATAGATTGTTAACTGTCTCAGTAGTTTTCCCACAAAAGAAACATCTAGAACATAATGGTATCCCCCTTTTCTTTAAGTTGTCATGATTCAGTACAATCTCCTTGGTTCAAAACCAAATAAAATATGCCACTTAGAATGGAATTTTGACCTCCAAATTTCTCTTCATGGCCAGTGATGTTAAGGCTAATTGGTGTGGTTCAACCATTTGTATGCACAATCCACCTTAAAGCTGCCCTTTCGATTTCCTTTCCACCACAAAATGTCTTGACCTCCTTCCATTCCATTAAATTACCTGTTGGTGTTGAAAAAATCTTCTACCTTTTGAATCTCTCAATCAGTTAATTGTCTTTTAAAGTTGAATTTACATCATTGAGTTTATTGATCTACTATGGTCTTCTGTTGGTATAACAGATTACAAGACCTCTAGCCTACATGCTTCATGCCAAACATCTTTCAAAAAATCCGTTTTCTCTCCATTCATCACGTTGATCTTTGTGTTAGCCTTAAACTAAGACCACATAGATTTAATGGATCTCCAAACACTTACTCCATATGGTGTAGTCACTTCTTTGGTCATACATTTATCTTCCTCTTCATATTTTTTTAATGACTTCCTTACAGTAGGACTGCTCTTCATTATTGAACTTCCACAACCATTTCATCATAAGGGATTTGCTTCGATTAAACAAATTCCTTATTCCAAGACCTCCATGCTTCTTTTCCACTGTAACAACATCCCATTATAAAAAGTTGTAGCCTTTCCTTTCACTGTTTCCTTACCAAAAGAATTTTCTTCTGATTTTATTCAACCTATTAATTAAACTTTTGGGAATTGGGAATTCTGACATCATATAGGTTTGTGGTGAATCAAGAACATAATTAATCAGGGTCAACCTGCCACCCCCGGGGAGATTGTGATTTCCATCTTGATAAATTCATTGCACATTTTTCAACCACATTGTTACAGATTTCATATGACAATCTGTTACAGAAATATCAGATTTTGACAAACAAACTAGGATTTGTAGATCATGGGTACTCATACTCCTCCCAGAACAATGAAGTTTTTTTGTCCTCCACGTCCAAACCCATTTTCTGTACATATCCCTCCCAAAATTAGCTTAATGAACATTAACTTATCGTTCATCCCTTGAGTTCCTTGTCTTCTAAAAGTCTACTCTATTTCTAATCCTCAATCTTCTTTAGTACCATAACTTAAATCCATCTACATCACTGACCTTGGTTTCTACCCATTTGGTTTCTTTTATACAAGCTTTATTGATATTCCTCTTCATAAGAATCTTCAGTAACTGTATCAATTTCCTTGATAATGTCTCTATGTTTCAAGACACAACTCTCAACTTAGGATCTCCTTGGTACCGTCACCACCCCTTTCCCCACCCCTGCTTCCAATCAAGTACATGACAATAAACTACATTAAACCATGAAGCCACTAACGCTAGTTATTGAGTAATCAAGTGTGCAATAAACACAAAAAATAGGTAACCCATAACGACAAATACCCTGAATCATAATATTGATAGTCACGCAATACAATGACCAAAATAAATAGAAGTAATAAACCATAGAAAAGATATTGTTCAAAGTAGGAATCAAAAAATGTAGTAATATTTATAACGGCGCAGAAACAAATTCACGAACGTGATATAAAATTAAGGAAATCAGTAAACAAGCAAGAAACAATAAGGGGCTGCACAATCTGTGACGGAAATATTAGATTTAGACAAACGAATCTAGGATGTCTAGAACATGGGTGCACCACTAAAAAAAGAAGGAAAAAATGTATTGAGTAGGAAGTGATTCTAGGCCCTCTAAGTAAATAACCAAATATTTAATTAAGTGCACCATTTTGGCTTTTTGTAGCATGGTTGCCAACATATCACATTATTGGAAGGAGGCTTGGAACAATTTTTAGTTATCATGGGGTTGCACTAGAGATAGACCCTTAGCCTGTTCATTTTTGCCTTAGTGATAGACGAATTGACACGATATATTCAATGAAATATATTGTGGTTTTTGCGATTCCCAGATCACATAGTATAGAATAACAATATGCAGGGTGGAGTTAGCAAATAATTAGATGTTTTGAGACAGATCTTAGAGAATAAACTTTTCTTGTTAAGAAAAACTAAAACAAAGTATTTCGCGTACAACTTCAATCAACACTTTAGGAAGAGGTGGAAGTGAGGAATGACTCACAAATTCTATTCAAGACAAAGAGAAAAAACTTCAAGTATTTTTGGTCTATAATTAGCGGCGTATTATGTCGCACATCATATTGGTGGAGGGTGGGTAAATTGAAGGCACGCATCTTGGGGTTCTTTGAGATAGATATATGTTGCCATGGCTTAAAGGTATGTTCCATAAAGTGGTGGTTAGACTTAGTGTCATTAAAGGCGCGCTTAAAGCCCTGAAGCGTGGCTTGAAATGTGTTAAGCGCTTTGCCTCACTTTATGTGTGCTTTAGTGTTGTCATGAAGGTTCTAAGGCAAACCTTTCCTTGCCAATGAGCCTCTATTGAAAAACTGACACTAAATAATTGATATTTAACTTCATAATAATATTTTACAATTTGTTTGGTCATATATTTGTCATTCATATTTATAATTATTAGTCTTGTCTAAACATATAATTGTAATATTTTTTTCCTTTGCACTTTTTTCGTTGAAGCTCACACTTTATTTGCGCTTTGCGTTTAAGGCCCCCATGGACCTTAGAGCTTTTTACGCTTGTCTCTTTTTATAACATTGGTTAAACCTACATGGTTGTATGGGTAAGGGGTTTATGGTGCATTTATAAACCCTAGGAAGTCGTGAAGAGTGGTGTTTTCGGGGGTACATCATCTAGAAAGTAAGGACGATGGTTGTCAAAAGATTAAATAATTAGGAACTAAATGTCCATGGATGGTAGGGATTGGGGATCAAATCGACAATTCATCCTAAGCGACCTCAAATCCTGTTAGAATAATGGCAGATGTACTAAATATTAATTAGCATTTGCCTCGATATATGAAATAAGTAATGTACTCTATGTTTCACATTTTTAACAAATGCACCATTTTATGGAAATTTGGGTATTTAGTGTTTATGCATGTGAGTCTTCAAAATTTATTTGCTGAACATCATGTAAATAAATACTAAGCATAACTTAATCAAGTATCCTGTAAAGCATGAGGTTATTGATAAACATAAAAGTTGCAATATAGGCGATGAATAAAACTTAAGCTTGACGGCAGAATGTAGGCATGTACCTTGTCTACCCATAAGATCTGATTATGAATGATTCAGTTCAAATCAGGTTGAATTTGCTGCTGCTAACCTTTAAGAGTTCGATTTGCTCTCAAAATATAAAATGTCTAAGTAAGGTGATGGGTCACAGTATATAGAGACAGATATGAATTTGGTAGACTATAGCTTGTCATTTTATAGAAATAGATGAATTATGATAGAATTATCATTAACTTCAATTTCTTTTCAAAATGCTTTTTTACATCCAGAAAAGAACTACTACATTCAATTTATTCCAATCATGATTTTTACATCCGTCTCCCCTTGCACTAGTACAATAATCAAATCAGCCATTTTACCAAAATATATGAGGGTCTCATTACTACTCTACATATGAGAGTTGAAGTCCATAGAGGTGGCTCCGTGATTGATAATTGTATAAATATCCTATTTGGTAAGTATTGCCTACACTTGTGAATTAAATTATGAAGATACAGGTATTAGCATAAAGCTGGCTATTTCCTTGGAAATATTTAAGACTTTGCCTCCTTGATTTTTGATATTCTGGTGCACCCAAAACCATTGTACTATGCGGCTTGCAAAAGATAAAGATTCTTAAGGCAATTTTCCCTAGTAAAAAAGGATTTTAAAAACAAACCACGTTTGTTTGTTCAATTATCTCGAAAAAAAATATTTTCTAGAAGAACAAACAAACATTTTTAAAAGAAACAAAACAAAAAAAAAAACGTTTATCAGTTTTCCTTTTCTCAAACCAAAATTGAAATAACTTCCACATTAGTCCCCAATTTCTTAATATTATCAATTTGGCCCTCTTCTCGGAAATGAATTTACTGTGTCATAACCTTCTTTTAAAGAGAGAAATGAAATGAAAATTTCTTTCCAAAAACTTTCCAGTAGTCTGTTTGAGCACATCTTAGTGAGTTACCAAATCATGAATGTTTCATTTTTTAAGTGAGAGTTTCCTACTACTAAGATCATGCAACGACATACTTATTTTTTTCATCTTACCATGCTTGCATATTTATGTGTCACCATTGATAGAATTCCATGTATTTATGCCTTTATGACACTATAGGAATTAAGGAAGATGAGGAGCCCAACATCTATTCAAATATTTTTTTGCCCCTTTTCTTTCTAATTGGAACTTTATTCAAGATTCTGCAATGAAATTATTTCTCTTCCAAGAACTTTATCCAAGATTTAATATCCAAGACTGAAATTTTGTTTTCAGACTATTTACGAAAATCAAAGAACTTATCGATATAAATATGGAAAAATTACTTGGATTGATACCTTTTAATTTATAATTACCGATTTGAGAAACACTTTTTGTTTATTACCATTTATAACAATATTATGTTAAATTTTCAATATTTATTAAAAGTGAATTTTGTTTGCAATAAATATGTATTATAACTATTTTTAAAAATATATTATGCTTGTTTTTGTAACAAATTAACACATTGTATTATAAGTGTATTAAAATGTGTCATAAATGTATTAATCAACAATAAAATGTATTATATGTGAATAATAAATTATCTTTGTAATATGTATTAAAATTGTATTATAAATGTATTAAAAGTGATCATGTGAAATTTTTTTATTGCTATAAATAATAAATATTTTGTTACTATAGTATATTTATTTAGAAAAAACAAGGGTTTTGAAAGGACTAATCTTTTTATTGGATATTTTGGAAAAACTTGTTTGAATATTAGTTATGGTGTTTTACTCACACTTGATAACAGTTGAAAGGTGAGGGCTGTGGCACGAGTAGGTTTTTTAACTGATATTTTGAATATTAAAGATAGATAACAATTAGTGAATGTTATAGGAGATGAGATATTCGTGGGAAAAATCAGTTATACTCCTATGTAGTTAAGAAAATTTTGATGGTGAAAGAATTCCCAAGAATCTTTTTCCGCGATTCCATAGCTAATCTAAGTATCTTTTTTCTTCCAAGAGTGGCAGGCAAGTGAGGCTTTTGAATTTAGAGAGAAAAATGACTAATTGTATTTTAGATTTTTTAAACATTGTTTCGAATATTCTAGAAAATTTTTACAAGATATATGAGCAACCCTATGGAGTAGATGGAAAAAAAATAATAGAGCGAATTGGTCAAGTAAGCTTGATGATGATCTTTTGTCCTATCGTACTACATACAAGACTCCCATAGGTATGTTTCTATACCAACTCATATATGAGAAGTCCTTCCATTTGTCGGAAGAGCTAAAGAATAAGGCTATGTAGGCAATGAAGAAGCTAAATTTAGATTGGGGAGACACATCAATTGAAAGAGTGAATGACTTGAATTTGATTGATGAGTTTTCCCTAAAAGCCTTTGAGATTGCAGCCTTGTACTAAGAGAAGATGAAGAAGTACCACGACCAAAAGTTTGAAAATCGAGACTTTGTTGTTGAGTATCTTATGCTTCTATTCAATTATATTTTTCGATAATTTCGGGGCAAGCTCAAGTTTAAATGGACTGGGCCATTTTTAGTCAAGCAAGTGTTCCCACATGGAGCAGTGGGGCTCGAAAATAGTGAAGAAACAACGTTTATGGTGAATAGGTAGTGGATCAAACTTTATCGGGGGAATTTGGAATGAGTGCAAGAAGTGATTGAGGCCTACTACATTGGTGAAGTCATAGAAATCAAGAGGCTTGCGTTGTGCTGCGATGTTAAATCAAGAGCTACATGGGAGAAAACAATCAAGGTCTAAAATCAAACAAGCAATAGGTTTAAGATTTCTGTCAAGTAGTATTTGTTTCTTTATTTGATTCTTCTTACCAAATTAATTACACTTTCATTTTTTGTTATGTATTGGCTAGATATAACACTGGGTCCGTGTCTAGAACATGTCCAGAAAATACAAAAAGAATGGCCTAATGGTTGCTACATGTGCAAGTCTGCAAGGCAAAATCTGAAGAAAAAAGTATGGTTCAAGAGGTCTATGGACACCATTGATGGTCCATAAGTTATCATACAAATCATAAATGGTGCCCGTGGATCCCAAGTAAGTGTCTGAATATTTTCGAAGTGTCAAAGTGATCTATGATCTGGACTTGCGGATCGTAGATTGGCCTACGGACGGTAAGCAAGGTCTCATACTGTCTAAGCCCAAACATAATTGACCCAACCCGGACCCCTCCTATTTATAAGTCCCTATTTTCAAAACCTTCCCCACCACTTATAAAAAACCCCAAATCACTCCACAAAATATAAATCCGCTAACTACATTCCCTCCCACAACCACTAAATCATCAATTACAAGTAAATCATCCTCCATTATCCCGTTAATTTAAACCCTTACTCTTCTTCAAAAATTTCATCCTCCCCTTAACTCCCCAAAGGAACTTTGGTCTCCGGGTACGATGCGAATATGTGATTTTTTTTGGTGATTGTCAAAATCTTAGTGTCGTCACACAATCACACCTCCTCGTTTCTTGTAAGGTAATGACTTTCACCTCACTTTGAATTTGGTTCGTAGATTTATTTTTGAAATTCTTAAGTGAGTCTTTATATTGGGTAGTCAATTGTCCTTAAATGCTTGTTGGATATCAAATATGAACACCCTTGGGACGATGGTCGGTGATTGTGGGTAATCATACCATAATATTAATAAAAATAATTATATATATATATATATAAATATATATATATATATATATATATATATATATATATATATATATATATGTAGGTTTTGACTTAGGATTCCATATCATGCTTTGAAATGATGATAAAATTGAGTAAATGGAATCCTTAGGATGAAGAACTTGCACAATTAAATATTGAAATGCATGAGTAGACTATGATGCTATTGTAATCTGCTTAATAAGGTGTCACGATCGGGGTCTAGACCCTAGCCAAAATCGGCGTTGTTGACCTCTCGGAGGTCGCAGACAAGTCTACATACATCATCATTACATCTTATAGGTTAATTTTACTGGAAAATTTAGAACTTTTGTTTGCTTTGAAGTATACATAGACTTCATAGTAAGAATTTTATTATATCACATCAGTTCATAACAACCATTTAATAATAACATATTCAAATGAAGGAAATATTTTATAACTGCATTAATATAAAGTTGCCAAAATTGCACCAAAACAAAGTCTGAAAATGAGTAAGAAATAAACACTAGTGGAGCATCCTCCACTAGCTCATGCCTACGTCTATCCTAGAATACAAGAGATAAGCATCCTCAATAGCACGAGGGCCTACAAAGTCCGGATGGATGCTCCACGTCTGAGTAGCTTCAACGTAGTCTCATAAGATCTAGCTTCCACCTGCACCTCCACCTAAAAGTAAAGGATTGTATGGAATAAGTACACACTGTACTTAGTATGGGTGTATGCAAGTACAGACAAAAGACATGCATGACTAGGAAGATCTCTCTCATAACGATATGAGTTATGGAAAGCCAAGTCAGTTGGACTTGCCAAATCAGAATAGGAAAGTCATGCTATGAGAGTAACATGCATCATCATTCTTTTCATATTGTACACAGAACATAACACATTTCATTTAGCACATACATATATCACTTATCTTTTGTTCACATTCCATTTTCATGCTCCAACTCGTGATCAAGAACCATGGCAATACCCCTTTGTACACTCACTTATCACATCGTTTCAAAAAAACATTATTAATAATCACATAAATCCGAACATACATACATGAAAATAATCATCACGAAAACACATTACATCCCTAAATTCTATCATCAGACATACCCAAACTAAAACACTCGATGGGAACTATTGACAGGGACATTCAACAGGGAAGCATTCCTAGTTTTTGGATTACATTCCAACTAAATCCAAGGGGTCTTTTGGGAAATGGACCAATAGGGAGAAACCCATACCTTTTCTTTCGTTCAACATTGTTTCAAAACTGCTCCAATGCACTGCCAATTCCAACGAAATCAATGCCTCACCACTGAAACTTCAAGCACAACCCATCGAGAAATTAGCTTTTTGTTTTTGTTATTAGACTACTTTATTTATTAAGCTTTAGCGTTCAAGTTCTTCAAGAGTGATGAACTATTATTTTATATTCTTTTACTGATAAATAACGTGATAATGAGAGTGTACAAATGTGTGAATAAGTTTAGGAGTAGGAGTTTTAGGTGAAAACTTAGTAAAACTACGACTCCTTGTTATTTAAATTAAAAATCTGATTTTCGAAGGCTTAAGTTAGATGAATAGCCTGCCCTTACTTAAATAAGATAATGTTGACATATTAAATAATTTGATTTAATATTGCTTCCACCAAGGATCAAATCCGGGTGAAACTCTTCTCGTGAATGGGTCAATTCGGGTCGAACCAACCCGAACCATCCACTAAAATACATTAATTAATTGATTAATTAATTACGATACTACCCTTAGTCCAGAAAAGACAATTTTACCCCTAGACCCTCCAAACCTAAAATTACCCCTTTCAAGTCCGGTTAAGACTCATCTGAGTGAATCTTAATATTCGAGTGCCCTACATGGCTGGACCCAACCTTGCTTAGCTCAAATAACTCACCAAGTTGGTTGGCTTGGCTGTTGCATAGGTTTTGAGGTCTGGTTCCACGTGCATCAAGCCATGTGAACCCTGTTTAATCTAGGCATTCTAGGCACATTTAGGCATTACTTCGCATAGTTAGTTATTTTTGTGTTGTTACATTATCCCCCCCTTAGGAACATTTGTCCCCGAATTATACATCTAATTATCTAGAACAATGCCAGTCAAATCATATAATAAGTACTTTACACAATCAAGCAATAACAACAAAAAATAGAGGAGATAAAGAAACTCAGACTTAAGAGTAGGAAGTCTAACTTCCAGAGCTAAAAAGATGGGGATAGCGAGATCTCATATCGGCCTCGGCCTCCCATGTAGCACCCTCAACAAGATGGTTTCTCCACAATACCTTCACTGTGGCAACCTCCCTGTTTCTCAACCACTTCACATGCCGGTCTAAAATCTCAATAGGAACCTCCTCATAGGAAAAATGTTCATCAACCCCCAAACCTTCAACAGGCAGAATCGATGCTGGATCACCAAGGCACTTTTTTAACATAGAGACATGAAAGACTTGATGAACAGAAACTAGATCCGCAGGAAACGCCAACTCATAGGCCACCTCACCCACAAGCTATGGAATCTCGTACGACCTAACGTACTTTGGACTCAACTTCATCTTCCTGCCAAACCTCATTACCCCCTTCATGGTAGATATCTTCAAGTAGACGCCTCTTTCTATTATCTGCATAAGAATTCTATCGATTGTAAGTAGTATCCAACCTTTCCCTAATCACCCCGGCCTTCTATAAGACCTCATGAATGATCTCTAGACTCAAAATTGATGACTCTCCAACCTCGAACCACCCAACTGGAGACCTAAACTTCCTACCAAAAAGTGCCTCAAATGATGCCATCCCAATGATGGAGTGATAGTTGTTATTATACGAGAACTTTATCAATGGCAGATCGTCGTCCCAACTACCCCTAAAGTCGATCACGCACTCCCTCAACATTTCCTCCAATGTCTGAATGGTGCACTCTGCCTGCCCATCTGTCTGAGTATTGAAAGAGGTATTGAGCTTTACCTGCGTGCCTAAGCTCTTTTGGAAGGATCTCCCTAAATGCAAAATGAATTGAGCTCGTCTATCCAAAATAATAGACCAGGAACCCCTTCTACTTCACAATTTTATCAATGTAGATTCTTGCATAATCCTTGGCCCTATAAGTAGACTTCACAGGGATAAAGGGGCAAATTTAGTCATGTTGTCCACAATAACCCATATGGAGTCATGTTGTCTCATAGTCCTCAAAAGACCAACCGTGAAGTCCATGTAACTGACCTCCCACTTCCAAGTCGGAACCTCAATCATCTGAATGAGACCACCAGGATTAAGGTGATCCACCTTAACTTGTTGACAATTCAGACACCTGGACACATACTCTGCAATGTCCTTCTTCATGTCATCCCACTAGTAGATCTCCTTGAGGTCATGATACATCTTGGTGGAACCTGGATGTATCAAATACTTAGAACCATGGGCTTCTGCAACTATCTTGGTCAATAAATCATCCATATTTGGTACACACAGCCTCACCCTGGTACCGAAGTATGCCGTCACCTCCCACAACAAAGGACTCATTCATCTGTACTTGCACTTAGTCCTTAAACTCCATCAACATAGGATAAAGATTCTAACCCATCTTGACTTCTGCTACCAAGGATAATTCAGAAATAGGATGAACAGAAACACCTCCACTAGTAGAGTCAATCAACCGCACACCCAGTCTTTCTAGTCTATGTACATCCTTCAGTAATACCTTATTCTCATCATCAACGTGGGTTGTACTCTCCATGCCCAACCTGCTCAAAGCATCAGCTACATTATTTGCCATCCTTGGATCATAATGGAAACTCATGTCATGGTCCTACAATTGCTCCAACCATCTCCGCTGACATAGGTTCAACTCCATCTGCGTGAACAAGTGTTGGAGACTCTTGTGGTATATGAACACATCCACATGCACCTCATACAAGTAATTCCTCCACAACTTCAATACAAACACCACAACTGCCAACTCCGGGTCATGAGTGGGTAATTCTTCTCATGAACCTTGAGCTGTCTGGACACATAGGCTATCACCTTACCACCCTGCATAAGAACACAACCCAAACCAACCCTAGACGTGTCACAGTAAATAACGTAACTCTCACCTCATTTAGGCAACGTAAACACTGGGCTTAAGTGAGTCTCTCTTTTAGCTTTTGGAAACTCTTTTCACAAGTCTCTTCCCATTCGAACTTGGATTTATTCTTAGTCAAGGCTGTTATTGGGGCAACAATGGAAGATAAACCCTCCCAGAAATTTACAGATATCGGTGGGAGTAAGAGGTCTTTGATAGTTCATAATGAAAACAACCCTAAAAAGGGTCTTTTTCCTGGCTAAGGGTAGTATCTTAATTACGCTTCATATGTAATTAATTATCTAATTAATAAGGTGGAAGGGCAATAATGGAAGAGGGGGCCGAAAATAGGCTCATGAAGTGAAGTCTTGCTCCAACCGGGTTTGAACCTAGGTGGAAGCAATGAATCAAAGTGATTTTTATTTAAGATATTTAATTAATTTAATTAATTAAAACTTCTTATACATTAGCTGATCTAAAATAAAATAGAAATCAGATTTTTTTTTCAAAATTGACTAAGTCTTAAAACTAGACTCCTAAGTCTCCTACAACTCCCACTCTCTCATGTTTATCCCTCCACTCTCATGCTCAATCTTTCTTATTCTTTCTCACGTATTTTCTCTGCCAAAATAAGATAATCAGAAAAAATAAACAAAGTTCTTCACACTTGAAGAACTCACACGAGATCACAACAAAACAAATGTTAATTGCACAATAGGCTAAGGGAGGTTGTCATTCAAGTGGAGTTGATATTGAGGAGGCTTAGGAGTGTCTTGGATGAAGTTTTTTGGAAGAAATTCACGAGTTTAACGTATGGGTTTTTTTCTCTCTTGGTCCCATTTTCCAAGAGACCCCTTAAGGTTCGTACTATTCATCCGAAAAATAGGATTGTTTCCCCTTTTGCATGCCCCTATCACTAGTTCCAAATAAATCGTAGGTTGGGTATGATTGCTGGTAGATATAGGTATATGTTATGTTTTCGTGATGAATATGATTATGTATGTGTACTTGAAATCATATGAAAAACAACCATGTATTTGAAATTATGTGCAAGTGTGTGCGTGTGCAATTATGTTACAAAAAATAAGCTTCTCGGATTAAGGCTTCGATTTGATAATGTTTTGGTTGTCATTTCACTTGCATAAACCTATGTAAATAGTGATGTTCATTAAAATGGAAGTGTGGCTGATTTGAGTATCAATATTTTGGCTAAACGAATCTATGTAAATGCACCCCAAAAAGTGTTAGATGATCTATGAATTCCCTAAGATTTCATGTGAGAATGTTTGTGACAATAAGCTAAAAAAATGAACAAATTTATATCAAACTTACAAGTTTAGTTTAGGCTAAATGTAGAGGAATAAATCTGGAAATTTAATTGAGTAAAAAGGGATGATGCCACCAGGATTCAAACGTGTGACTTCACCAGTGTAATGCCTTGAAATTGCAAGAAAATAAATGGGGTCAGGAGGAATCGATATGGGGTATGCAGGCTGAAAATTTAGAGTACAAAAATTAATAAAATAAAATGAGAGGCGTGGGAATCGAACCCACAACCTCCAGGCAGCGAGTGAAGTAAAGGAAGAATAAAAGAACGGTAATCTGAGGCGTGGGAATCAAACCCATGACCTCAAGGCTGTGAAGGAGAGTAAAGTAGAAAAGGAAAATGAAGAAATAAATTAAAGTGAGGTTGTGGGGCTCGATCCCAAAACCTCACTGCCAACGCAGAGTCAACATTTAAATGAAATTAAAAGAAGGAGGCTGTGGAGGTTCAAACCCACAACCCCTCGGCCAAGGGAGAGAGTTTCTAAAGAAAAGGAACTAAAAATAAATATTAATGTTTGGGCTCGATGTAGGGTCCCATTGTCATGAGGATGAATAAAAAATCAAGGAAAAATGTAAGTGTTGTCCAAGGGATTCGAACTTGGGTTCCATTGCCCAAATTTCCACATTGATACATAAGTTATACGTGAATTAAAAAAAAATGCCACCTACTTAGATTAAAATCGAGATCTTGGCATATATACAAGATACATAAGTCTTGTACTAGATTATCTTAGGAAGATATGAGTAACTTAATAAACTATGAATGAAGCCTCATGGCTTGTACGTATAGACCCATAAGTCTACAATATATTTAGAAATAAGTGAACCTAATATGTATGTAATGAAATGAAGTAATCGTAGACGGGTTAAGTACGAGTGTAAAACACACTAAATGGCCAAGTGCATTGGCATACGATGAAATGATTATTATCTAATGAAATGATGAAACCCTAGGAAGGGAAAGTAAAATGTGAAACAAACAAATGACCAAGTGCATTGACATATAAGGAAATGAACATTCACATAAAATGTGGTGAGTAATTATGAAGATCAATTGAACTAATGTTAATTAATGTAGTGACAACATGATATGAGGCTAATGTAATAAATGAGAACAATTTTAAATTAGCATATGTGAATGTTTCCCAAACGTGCTCACCTATGAGAGTGTAAATTTAATAAAAAGACCAGTATCTATGAACACTCTAATGAAAGTATTGAGATTAAAAAACTTAATACTAATGATGGGATGAGAAATCATCTATTGAGCTATGATGTCCTCATACTAGAAGCCAGCTTCCATGATGTATGAGTTTAATGTTATGGAACTTTATACTAAGCACCAATAGACTAGTTATTAGCGGTGATGCCTAATATTGGGAAGGGCGGAGTTTAACGTAACTCTCATAAGATGAGACTGTCTGGCTTACCTGGTAGGGGTCTCCTTATATCTCTTAGTGTTCGAACCTATAGTACCAATATAGGGATTTGGTGGGATTAAATTCCCATGTACGCTAGAAGGTTTTGGGTCACTTTGCCCGGTGATTCCACCTCTTTTTTATGTGGGGGAGACACTAGATTTAATGATGCTCACATGATCTATGTCGGTCAAAGTTAAAGTTCCCAATGAATAAATGAGGTCAGCCTCAAATGATGCACATAATGAAATGAACGATACAAAAGGTGTTAGGTTAGGATAATAAGGAGGTGAGCTAGACTAAAATAATGACACTAGGTTATTCTTGATCATTGCACAACAAACCCTATGAAAGTCCTAAATTACATCCTAGGTATAGACGGCGTTCACACTAGCCTATGAACGAAATGAAATGAAGTACGTCTGAATGAATAAAGCAGACTATGTGTTTGCTAATGAAGACTCCCTAGTTGAGATCCCATATTTTGAGCCCTCTTTTTGGAAGGTCTTAATGTCAAGTCCATGAATCCAAGGTCTCATGGCATATGAATGAATTATATGAAAGATGTTTTGTGCTATATGCAATATGATATGTGCTATGTGTAAGATGTTATGTGCTGTGTGCATATGAAAAGTATAATGATGCATGTTACTATCATGGCACGACTTTCCTAATTAAAATTTGAATAGCTCATTGACTTTCCTAATCCAAATTTGGAAAGCTCACTGACTTTGCTAATAAAAATTTGGAAAGTTCACTAACTTTTCTTATCCCAATTTGACAAGTCAACTGACTTGACTTTCCATAATCATGTTGTTAGGAAAGAGCTATTCTTATAAATGCATGTCCTTGGTGTGTGCTTGCATATACTAATACTTATTACAAGTGTGTACTAATCCCATACAACTCTATATTTTTAGGTGCAGGCACAGGTGGACGCTAGAGCTCACAGGTTGACGTTGCAGCTATCTGGAGATGGAGTTTTCCACTAAATTAACCTAGATTAAGTAAGAATGACGTTTGTAGACTTGTATGCGACCTCTTAGAGATCAATGACGCTGGTCTCGTCTGGGGTCTAGATTCTTGTCGTGATACTTAAAAACCCTAGTCTTCCTACGCTCCACCTCCACACCCTGATCGGACTTAACATGACCCAGAAAGGTCACTGATCTAAGCCAGAATTCACACTTGCTGAATTTGGCATACAACTGATGTTGTCAAAGTACCTTTAAGGTTAGTCTCAAATTCTAATCATGCTCTTCCTTGGTATTCATAGAAGTCTCGGTTCATGAGGTCCATAAATGCAACTGGTGCATTAGTGAGACCAAATGACATGACTAGAAAATCATAATGACTATAACAAGTAGGAAAGGATGTCTTTGGGATATATTCATCCCTAACCCTAAGCTGATGATGCCGATCTCGTCTCGGGTATAGATTCCGGTCGTGACAAAGTTGGTAATAGAACATTAGGTTAAATTACAAAAATTATAAGTTCACATCAACCACATTGATTAGTTTCTAAGTCATGGTACCGAGGTGCCCTAGTATCCTGAATTAAAAACTGCATGATACGTAGGAAAACTTCCCTTCTTTTGATCTTATCGTGCTTTTCCTAATGTTCGTTTTCTTGGTGTTATGAGCATGTCTAACATCAATTCTTATTATTTTCAGAGAATGAATACTAGGAGGAACGTTGGTCAAAGGAGAAAAGGTGCAGCTACTAGAGGCAATCAGGTTCCACCCAAGGCTCCAACTGAAGGAGTGGCTATGTCGGTTAACCCAACAGGGTTGAGTGATGCAGAGATTCAGGCATCTCTGGCCCATATGGAATAGTCAATCACTATGCAGGCCCAGGGTATGAATGCCGAGGTCAACCGGCAGGATGTTCAAAGGGAGAACCCACTAGTTCGTTGCATGGCTGACAGGTTGAGAGACTTTACGAGGATGAATCCTCCTATTTTCACAAGGTCTAAGACTTCAGAGGACCCCCAGGAGTTTGTGGATGTGGTTCATAAGATTTTGGTTGCTATGGGGGCCACAAATATTGAGAAGGCCGAGCTGGCTGCCTATCACCTCAAGGATGTTGCATAGACTTGGACCAAGATGTGGAAGGATAGCCAAGCTTTGGGTAGAGATCCGGTCACTTGGGAGCTGGTTCAGACAACCTTCTTGGAGAGATTCTTTCCCAGGAAGGTGAGGGACACAAAGGTTGAGGAGTTTATCAACCTTAAGCAGTGATCAATGACAGTCTGGAAGTATTTCCTGAAGTTTGTTAAACTATCCACGTATGTTACTTCCCTTGTATCTAACAGGAGGGATGAGATGAGCAGGTACCTCACAGGAATCAATGGAGGTCTAGAGGAGGAGTGTCGTTCTGTGATTCTCCATGATAATATGTATCTCTCCAAGTTGATGGTGCATGTCCACCAGGTAGAGGACAACCACAAAAAGCGAGGAGTTTGTGATTTTAGGAGGATGCAGCCTCAAGATCAGGCAGGTTCCATCCATGGAGGCCATAGAAACAATTTTGACGTCCGTGAGCAACCTAGGAGTACAACACCTACAGGAGGCAAACCTGAGCCCAAGAAGGGTAACGGTGGTGAGATGCAATGTCCCAAAAACAACAGTGCTAAGTGTGGCCGTGCTCACAATGGAGAGTGTAGACAGGGCACTAATGCCTGCTTTGGTTGCTATAACACCAGGCACATGGATAGAGACTGCCCACAGAATAGAGGTCAGGCTGGAGGTAATGCTCAGCCTATGCCTAATCCACAGGGTGCAACAACAGTTGAGCCTCTTAAGAGGAACAGATTCTATGCCCTGAAGGGAAGGGAGGAGAAGGAGAAGTACGCTGATGTGGTCATAGGTATGTTGCAAGTATTACTTGATCAAGGGTCTACGCTTTCCTTTGTAACTCTTTTTCTTGCTCTCACTTTTGAGATATTGCCTGAAGTTCTTCATGACACTGTAGTGGTTAGTACACCTTTAGGAGAAAATGTAAGAACTGATACAATATACAAGGATTGCCTAATAGTTGTAAATGGTAATACTATGTGTGCAGACTTGGTTGAGTTACCCATGCATGATTTTGATGTTATTCTTGGCATGTACTGGCTTCACCGTTGTTATGCTTGTTTGGATTGTCGTAGTAGAGTGGTGAGATTTTGTTTCCCTAATGAAGAGGAACTAGTGTGGGAGGGGTACAACTCGAGTCATCCTAATCCCTTAATTTCAAACCTTAAGGCAAATAAAATGATGTCCAAGGGTTTATTGTGTCATACTGTGAGTGTTAATGATTCAGATCATGACATTCCTTCCATAGACTCAATGCCTGTTGTGAATGAGTTTCTAGATGTATGATTTTCCTGGAGTCCCTCTTCCTTGAGAGATTGACTTTGGTATCGACTTAGAACCTGATACTAAACCAATTTTGATTCCTCCCTACAGAATGTCTCCAGCTGAACTGAAAAAGTTGAAGCTGTAATTAAAAGATCTCACTAATAAGGGTTTCATTCAGCCGAGTATATAACCTTGGAAAGATCCATAGGAGCTCCAATATTTTTTGTGAAAAAGAAGGATTGAACCCTTAGAATGCGTATCGATATCAGCAGCTTTACAAAGTCACTTTAAGAACAAATATCCACTTCCCAGAATAGATGACTTGTTTGATCAACTCCATTGATCTAGGTTCTTTTAAAAAATTGACCTTCGTTCAGGGTACCATCAACTTAGGGTTAGGGATGGAGATATACCAAAGACAGCCTTTCATTCTCGTTGTGGTCACTATGAATTCTTAGTTAGGACATTTGAACTCACAAATGCACCTGGTGCATTTATGGATCTTATGAACACGGTTTTCCGTGAGTAACTTCACTCTTTCATAATAGTATTCATTCATGAAATTATCATTTAATCTAAGACCAAGGAAGAGCATGAACAATATTTGAGACTAACCTTGCTGGTACTAAGACAACACCAGCTGTATGCCAAATTTAGCAAATGTGAATTCAGGCTGAGATCAATGACCTTCTTGGGTCATGTTGTGTCCGACCAAGGTGTAGAGGTGGACCGCAGGAAGAGTTAGGCTGTTAAGAACTAGGCAAAACCTCTTATCCCCACAAATATATGTAGCTTCTTTTGATTGGCTGGTTACAAACGCAGGTTCGTGGATGGATTTTCTTCCATTGCTGCCTCACTGACAGTTCTAACTAAGAAGAAGATCATGTTTAAATTGACGGAGACTTGTGAGAAGAGTTTCCAAGAGTTCAAGGACAGACTCACTTCAGCCCCCATGCTTACTTTGCCTAAGTGTTGTGAGTATTACACTGTTTATTGTGACGCATATAGGGTTTGTTTGGGTTGTGGTCTTATGCAGGGTGGTAAGGTGATAGCTTACGCGTCCTGACAACTCAAGGTTCATGACAAGAATTATCCCACTCATGACATGGAGTTTGCAGCTGTGGTGTTCGCACTGAAGCTGCGAAAGCAGTACTTGTATGGTGTGCATGTAGATGTGTTCATAGACCACAAAAGTCTCCAATATGTGTTCACATAGAGAGAGTTGAATCTACGTCAGCCCTGATGGTTGGAGCTGTTAAAGAACTATGACATGAATGTCCACTACAATCCATTGAAGGCTAATATTGTAGCTAATTCTTTGAGAAGTAAGAGCATGGGAAACACAACTCACGTTGAGGATGAGATGAAAGAGTTAGTCAAAGATGTACACATACTGGTCAGACTGGGTGTCTAATTGGTTGACTCTACTAGTGGGGGTGTTTCAAGTCATTCTAGTTATGAATCATCCTTAGTATTTAAAGTCAAACAGGGTCAGCATCTTGATCCTGTGGTGATGGAGCTTAAGGACTCAGTGTTGATAAAGATGAATGTCTTTCCGTTTGGGAGATGACGGTATACTTAGGTATCCGGAAAGGCTGTTTGTGCAAGATCTGGATGATTTGCAGACCAAGATTGTTGCAGAGGCCCATGGTTCTAGATATTTCATACATCCAGGTTCCACCGAGATTTATCATGATCTTAAGCAGATTTATTGTTGGAATGGCATGAAGAAGGACATTGCAGAATATTTGGCAAAGTATCCTAATTGTCAGCAGGTTAAGACAGAACATCTTAAACCTGGCAGTCTTACTCAGATTATTGAAGTTCCAACTTGGAAGTGGGAGGCCATTAATATGGACTTTGTGGTTAGTCTTTCGAGGTCTAGGAGACAACATGACTCCATATGGGTTATTGTGGACAGGATGACTAAGTCTTCTCACTTTATCCGTGTGAAGTCCTTTTACAGAGCCTAGATTTATGCGATACTCTACATTGATGATATTGTGATATGGCATGAGATTCCTTTGTTTATCATATCAGATAGAGGAGCTCAGTTTACTTCACGTTTTTGGATATCTTTCTAGAAGATCTTGGTCACGCTGGTAAAGGTTAGTACTGCCTTTCATCCTCAGACTGATGGGAAGGCAGAGCGTACAATTCAGACATTGGAGGATATGTTAAGGGTATGTGTGATTGACTTTAGGGCTAGCTGGAATGACCATCTGCCTTCGATAGAGTTCTCGTATGATAATAGATATCACTCTAGCATTGGGATGACACCATTTGAGGAACTGTTTGGAAGGAGGTTTAGATCTCCAATTGGGTGGTTCAAGGATGGAGATTCGTCCATTTTGGGTCCAGAGATCATTCATAAGGCCTTATAGAAGGTAAGAGTGATTGGGGATAGGTTGGCTACTGCTTATAGTCGGTAGAAGTCATATGTAGATAACATAAGACGACCCTTAGATTTTTGATGTTGCTGACTAGGTCTATCTGAAGATATCACCTATGGAGTGGGTGATGAGGCCAGGAAAGGGAAATTGAGTCCGAGTATGTTGGGCCATACGAGATCTTATAGCGTGTGGGTGAGGTGGCCTATGAGTTGGTATTGCCTGCAGAGCTAGCTTCTCTCCATCCAGTCTTTTATGTATCCATATTAAACAAGTGCCTAGGTGATCCAATATCGATTCAACATATCGAAGGTTTGGGGGTTGATGAAGATTTTTCCTATGAAGAGGTACCTATTAATATCCTAGACAGATAGGTCAAGCTGTTGAGAAACAAGGAGATTGCCACAGTGAAGGTATTATGAAGGAATCATCGTGGTGAAGGTGCTACATGGGAGGCCAAGGCCGATATGAGATCCCGCTACCCTCATCTATTCAGATCTTGAGGTTAGAGTTCCTACTCTTAAGTCTAAGTTTCCTTATCTCTCCTATTTTGTTGCTATTGGTTGACTGTGCATAGTGATTATGTTATGATCTGACTGGCATTACGTTCGATAGTAGTATCTTAATTACCCTAAATAGGTAATTAATTATCTAATTAATAAGGTTGAAGGGCAATTTTGGGAGAGGGGGCCAAAAAAATGTTCATGAAGTGAAGTCTTGCTCCAACCGGGTTCAAACCTAGGTGGAAACAATGTATCAAAGTGATTTTTATTAAATCTATTGAATTAATGTAATTAATTAATTATTATTATTCATTAGCTAATTTAAAATAAAATAGAAATCAGATTTTTATGAAAATTGACTATGTCCTAAAACTAGACTCCTAAGCCTCCTACAACTCCCAACCTATCATGTTTATTTCTCCACTCTCACGCTCAATCCTCTTGTTCTTTCTCATGTGTTTTCTCTGCCAAAATAAGATACAAAATCAGAAAAAATAAACAATGTCCTTCGCACTTGAAGAACTCACAAGAGATCACAAGAAAACAAACATTTAATTGCACACTAGGCTAAGGGAGGTTTTCATTCAAGTGGAGTTGATATTGAGGAGGCTTAGGTGTGTCTTGGATGAAGTTTTTGGGCAGAAATTCACGAGTTTAACGTTAAAAAGGTATGGGTTTTCTTCTCTCTTGGTCCCATTCCCAAGAGACCCCTTAAGGTTCGGATTATTCATTCGAAAAATAAGATTGTTTCTCCTTTTGCATGCCCCTGTCACTAGCTTTAAATGAATCGTAGGTTGGGTAGGATTGATGGTAGATTTAGCTATATGTTTTGTTTTCATGACGAATATGGTTATGTTTGTGTACTTGAAATCGTTTGAAAAACAACTATCTATTCGAAATTATGTGCAAGTGTGTGCGTGTGCAAATATGTTACAAAAAATAAGGTTCTCGGATTAAGTCTTCGATTTGAAAATGTTTTGGTTGTCATTTTACGTTCGTAAACCTATGTAAATCGTGATGTTCATTATAATGGAAGTGTGGCTGATTTGAGTATCAAAATTTTGGCTAAGCGAATCTATGAAAATGCACCCCAAAAAGTGTTAGATGATCTTTGAATTCCCTAAGATTTCAAGTGAGAATGTTGGTGAAAATAAGCTAAAAAATGACTAAATTTATATCAAACTTACAAGCTTAGTTTAGGCTTAATGTAGAGGAATAAATCTGGAAATTTATTTGAGTATAGAGGGATGAGGCCACCAGGATTCAAACCTGTGACCTCACCCGTGTAATGCCTTGAAATTGCAAGAAAAAAAATGGGGTCAGGGGGAATCGATATGGGGTATGCTGGCTGAAAATGTAAAGTACAAAAATTAATAAAATAAAATGGGAGGCATGGGAATCGGACCCACAACCTCCACGCAGCGAGTGAAGTAAAGGAAGAATAAAAGAAAGGTAATGTGAGGCGCGGGAATCAAACCCACGACCTCAATGCTGTGAAGGAGAGTAAAGTAGAAAAAGGAAATAAGAAAGAAATTAAAGTGAGGTTGTGGGGGCTCGATCCCACAACCTCACTACCAACGCAGAGTCAACATTAAAATGAAATTAAAAGAAGGAGGCTGTGGGGGTTAAACCCACGACCCCTTGGCCAAGGGAGAGAGATTCTAAAGAAAAGGAACTAAAATTAAATGTTGATGTTGGGGCTCGATGTAAGTTCCCATTATCATGAGGATGAAAAAAAATCAAGGAAAAATGTAGGTGTTGTCCAAGGGATTTGAACTCGGGTTCCATTGCCCAAATTTCCGTATTGATACATAAGTCGTACGTGAATTAAAGAATAATACCACCTACTTAGATCAAAATCGAGATCTTGGCATATATACAAGAACCATAAGTCTTGTACTACATTATCTTAGAAAGATATGAGTCACTTAACAAACTATGAATGAAGACTTATGGCTTGTTTGTATAGACCCATAAGTCTAGCATACGTTTAGAAATAAGTGAACCTAATATGTATGTAATTAAATGAAGTAATCCTAGAAGGGTTAAGTACGAGTGTAAAAAACACTAAATGGCCAAGTGCATTGGCATACGATGAAATGATTATTATTTAGTAAAATGATGAAACCTTAGAAGGGGAAAGTAAGAGTGTGAAACAAACAAATGCCCAAGTGCATTGACATATAAGGAAATGAACGTTCACATAAAATGTGGTGAGTAATTATGAAGATCAATTGTACTAATGTTTATGAATGTGGTGACAACATGATATGAGGCTAATGTAATATATGAGAACAATCTCAAATTAGCATATGTAAATGTTACCAAAACGTGCTCACCTATGAGAGTGTAAATTTAATGAAGAGACTAGTCTCCATTAACACTCTAATGAAAGTATTTAGATTAACAAACTTAATAATAATGATGTGATGAGAAATTATCTATTGAGCTATGATGTCCTTATACTAGAAGCCATCTTCCATGATGTATGAGTTTAATGTAATGGATCTTTATACTTAGCACCAATAGACTAGTTATGAGTGGCGATGCCTTCTTTCGAGAAGGGCGGAGGTTCACGTAACTCTCTAAGATGAAGACCGTCCGGCTTGCCGGGTGTGGGTGTTCTTATATCTTCTAGTGTTCAGACCTATACTGCCAATATAGGGATCTGGCGGGATTAAATTCCCATGTATGTTAGCAAGTTTTGGGCCAATTTTGCCAGTGATTCCACCTCTTTTCGATGTGGGGGATACACTAGATTTCATGATGCTCACATGATCTATGTCGATCAAAGTTAAAGTTCCCAATGAATGAATGAGGTCAGCGTCAAATGATGCACTTAATGAAATGAACAACCCTAAAAATGGTCTTTTTCCTGGCTAAGGGTAGTATATTAATTATCCTAAATATGTAATTAATTATCTAATTTATAAGGTTGAAGGGCAATTTTGGGAGAGGGGGCCGAAAATAGGCTCATGAAGTGAAGTCGTGCTTCAACCGGGTTCAAACCTAGGTGGAAGCAATTAATTAAAGTGATTTTTATTTAAGATATTGAATTAATGTAATTAATTTGTAATTATTATTAATTAGCTGGTTCTTTACAATAAAATATAAATCAGATTTTTATTAAAATTTACTAAGTCCTAAAACTAGACTCTTAAGCCTCCTACAACTCCCACTCTCTCACGTTTATATCTTCACTCTCACTCTCAATCTCTCTTATTCTTTCTCATGTATTTTCTATGAAAAATAAGATAAAAAAGCAGAAAAAATAAACAAAGTTCTTCACACCTGAAGAACTCATACGAAATCACAAGAAAGCAAACGTTAATTGCACACTAGGCTAAGAGAGGTTGTCATTCGAGTGGAGTTGATATTGAGGAGGCTTAGGCGTGTTCTTGGGTGAAGTTTTTGGGCAGCAAGTCACAAGTTTAACATCAAAAAGGTATGGGTTTTCTTCTCTCTTGTTCCCTTTGCCAAGACACCCCTTAAGGTTCATATTATTCATCCGAAAACAAGGATTGTTCCCCTTTCGCATTCCCCTATCACGAGCTCCCAATGAATCGTAGGTTGGGTATGATTGCTGGTATATTTAGGTATATGTTATGTTTTCGTGATGAATTTGATTATGTTTGTGTACTAGAAATTGTATGAAAGACAACCATGTATTCGAAATTTTATGCAAGTGCATGCCTAAGCAAATATGTTACAATGAATGAGGTTCACCGATTAAGGCTTTAATTTGATAATGATTTGGTTGTCATTCTACGTGCATAAACCTTTGTAAATCGTGATGTTAATTAAAATAGAAGTGTGGCTGATTTGAGTATCAATATTTTTGCTAAACAAATCTATGAAAATGAACCCCAAAATGTGTTAGATGATCTATGAATTGCCTAAGATTTCAAGTGAAAATTTTGGTTAAAATAAGCAAAACAAATGACTAAATTTCCAGAAAACCTAAAAGTTTAGTTTAATCTAAATCTAGAGGAATAAATCTTGAAATTTAATTTAGTATAAACGGATGAGGCCACAAGGATTCGAACATGTGACCTCACTGTGTAATGCCTTGAAATCACAAGAAAATAAATGGGGTCAGGTGGAATCGATATGGGGTATGCTAGCTAAAAATGTAGAGTACAAAAATTAATAAAATAAATTGGGAGGCGTGGAAATCGAACCCACGACATCCAGGCAGCGAGTGAAGTAGAGGAAGAATAAAAGAAGGGTAATGTGAGGCATGGGAATCGAATCCACGACCTCAAGGCGGTGAAAGAAAGTAAAGGAGAAATGGAAAATAAGAAAGAAAATAAAGTGAGGCTGTCGGAGCTCCATCCCACAACCTCACAGCCAACGCAGAGATAGTCAACTTTTAAATGAAATTGATATAAGGAGGTTGTGGGGATTCGAACCCACAACCCGTCGTCCAAGGGAGAGTGTTTCTGAAGAAAAGGAACTAAAAAGAAATGTTGATGTTGGGGCTTGATATAGGGTCACAATGTCATGAGGATTAAAAATAAAATCAAGGAAAAATGTAAGTATTGTCTTAGGGATTCGAACTTGGATTCCCTTGCCTAAAATTTCATATTGATACATAAGTCATACGTAAATTATATGTTCAAGAATAATGCAACCTATTTAGATCGAAATCGAGATCTTGGCATATATAGAAGATACATTAGTCTTGTACTACATAATTTTAGGAAGCTATGAGTCAATTAATAAACTATGAATGAAGCCTCATGTCTTGTATGTATAGACCCACGAGTCTAGCATACATTTAGAAATAAGTGAACTTAAGATGTATGTATTGAAATGAAGTAACCCTAGAAGGTTTAAGTAGGAGTGTAAAACACACTAAATGGCCAAGTGCATTGGCATACGATGAAACGATTATTATGTAATGAAATGATGAAACCCTAGAAGGAGAAAGTAAGAGTGTGAAACACACAAATGTCCAAGTGCATTGACATATAAGGAAATGTACATTCACGTAAAATGGGGTGAGTAATTATGAAGAGAAATTGTGCTAGTGTTAATTAATGTGGTGACAACATGATAAGAGGCTAATGTAAAAGATGAGAACAATCTCAAATGAGACTAAGTAAATGTTACCAAAATGTACTCACATATGAGAGTGTAAAGTTTATAAAGAGACCAGTCTCTATGAACACTCTAATGAAAGTATGAAGATTAACACACTTAATACTAATTATGAGATGAGAAATCATCTATTGAGCTATGATGTCCTCATACTAGAAGTCAGCTTCCGCAACGTATGAGTTGAATGTAATGGAACTTTATAGTGAGCACAAATAGCCTAGGTATGAGCGGTGATGACTTCTTTTGGGAAGGGCGGAGGTTCACGTAACTCTCATTAGATGAGATTTTTCGGCTTGACGGGTTTGGGTCTCCTTAAATCTCCTAGTCTTCAAACCTATACTGCCAATAAAGGGATCTAGTTTGGTCGAATTCCCATGTACGATAGCATGTTTTGGGTTACTTTGGCTAGTGATTCCACCTCTTTTCCATGTGGGTGAGACACTGGATTAAATGATGCTCACATGATCTATGTCGATTAAAGTTAAAGTTCCCAATGAATGAATGAGGTCAGCCTCAAATGATGCACAAAATGAAATGAACGATACCAAAGGTGTTATGATAGGATAATCAAGAGGTGAGCTACACTCAAGTAATGACAGTAGGTTATTCTTGATCATTGCACATAAAACCTGATGAAAGTCTTAAACTACATCCTAGGTATAGCCGGCGTTCACACTAGCCTATGAACGAGATGAAATGAAGTACGTCAAATGAATGGAGCAGACTCTGTGTTTGCTAATGAAGACTACCAAGTTAAGGTCCCATATATTGAGCCTTCATTTTGGTAGGTCTTAATGTCAAGTCCATGATTCCAAGGTCTCATGACATATGAATGAATGATATGAAAGATATTATGAGCTATATGTAATATGATATGTACTATGCGTAAGATGTTATGTGCTGTGTGCAATATGATAAGTATGATGATGCATGTTACTCTCATGGCATGACTTTCCTAATCCAAATTTGGAGAGCTAACTAACTTTCCTAATCCAAATTTTCGAAGCTCACTAACTTTCCTAATCCAATTTTTAAAATTCACTAATTTTCCTAATCCCAATTTGGCAAGTCAACTGACTTGACTTTCCATAATCATGTTTTTAGGAAAAATCTATTGTTACTCATGCATGTCCTTGGTCTGTTCTTGTATATACCCATACTTAGTACAACTGTGTACTAATCCTATACTACTCTATATTTTTAGGTGTAGGCACATGTGGATGCTAGAGCTAACAGGTTGACGTTGCAGCTATCCGAACGTGGTGTTTTCATCCGGACTTGGTAGGACCTCATGATTTCAAGGATGTCCACCGTTATTATCTAGCTTAGATGTATGTTTATCTAGTGGAGAATGTTCCACTGGTGTTGCTTTCCATTTTCATTTCAGACTTTGTTTTAATGCCGTTTTCGCAAAAGTACGTTTAATGAAATTATGAACTGTTTCTTTCATTTGATTATCTCTATATTAGATGGTTGATTTGTAAACGCCTATGATGTTAAGTTTAAAATGTTTAGCATGAAATAAGAAAGCAAAAAGTTCATTTTTCCGCTAAATTTAACCTAGATGAAGTAAGAATGACTTTTGTAGCCTTGTCTTCGACCTCTTAGAGGTCAACGACGTCGGTCTCGTCTGGGATCTAGATTCCGGTCGTGACACTTAAAAGACTCAGTTTTCCTGGGCTCCACCACAACACCCTGATCGGACACAACATGATCCAAAAAGGTCACTGATCTATGCCAGAATTCAAACTTGTTGAATTTGGCATACAACCGATGTTGTCTAAGTACCTTCAAGGTTAGTCTCATATGCTAATCATGCTATTCCTTGGTCTTAAAGTAGAGGAGGATGTCGTCAATGAATACTATGACAAAAATTTAATGTATTCACAGAAGTCTCATTTTATGAGATCCATAAATGCAGCTGGTGCATTAGCGAGACCAAGTGACATGACTAGAAAATCATAATGACAATAACGGGTACAAAAGGCTGTCTTTGGGATACATTCATCCCTAACCCTAAGCTGATGATACCCGAAACGTTGATCAATAATCGAGAGAAAGCTAGGCACTTGGAGCAGATCGAATACGTTATCTATTGTGGGAAGTGGATACTTGTTTTTTATAGTGTCTTCGTTGAGCTACCGATAATCGATACACATCCTAAGGGTTCCATCTTTCTTTTTCACAAACAGCACTGGAGCGCCCCAAGGGGATATGGTCGACTAGATGAAACCCTAATCAGTGAGATCTTTTAACTATTACTTCAACTCTTTCAGTTCTGCTGGAGACATTCTGTTGGGAGGAATTTAAATTGGTTTGGTGTCAGGATACTAAAATCAATCTCTCGAGGGGGAGGCACTCCAGGAAAATCATCGGGGAAAATATCTTGGAACTTACTCACTACAGGCACAGAGTCTATTGAAGGAATATCATGATCTAGATCATTGACACTCAAAAGATGGCATAACAATCCCTTAAATATCATTTTATTAGCTTTGAGGTTCGAAATCAAGGGACTTGAATGACTCGAATTGTACCTCTCCTAGACAAGCTCTACTTCATTAGGGAAACAAAATCTCACAACCCTACTACGACAATCCATGAAGGCATAAAATTTATGGAGACATTCCATACCAAATAAAATATTGAAGTCATTCATGGTTAACTCAACAAGGTTTGCACACATAGTTTTACCATATACTACTATCGGGCAGTCTTTATGAACCCTATCAGCTCTTACATTTTCTCTTAAGGGAGTAATAACTACGATAGGATCATGCAAAACCTGAGGTAGTGTTTCAAAAGTAAAAGCAAACAAGGTAGTCACAAAAGAAAGTATAAACCCAGGATCAAGTAAAGCATAAATCGAGGTTGAGAAAACTTCCAGCATACCTCTGACAACATCAACAGACTTCTTCTGCTACTCCATGCCCTTCAAGGCATAGAATCTGTTCCTCTTAGAAGGCTCGATTGCAGCAGCATTCTGGCGATCAGGCCTAGGCTAAGCATTACCTCCATCCTGACCCTTATTGTGTGAACATTCCCATACCATATGTCCGCTCTTCCCATAACCGAAGCATACATTTGTTCCTAGTCTACACTCCCCACTATGAATACGACCACACTTGCCACATTCCTTTTTGGGACGCTGCACATAACCTCCATTGCCCTTGTTAGGATCGGGTCAGCCCCTTTTGGGTGTTGCACTCCACCGAGAGGTAAAGTTACCTGAACTCTGATGCCCTTTCTTAAATCTGGGCTGATCACACACTCTGAAAGTGCTCCTGCCACCACCACTGCTGGGACCTGCTTGGTTAGATAGTTTAGGCCTCCTCACTTCATGGACTCTTCTTTTCTTCCTGATGTCCTCAACCTGCTGGACATGCACCATCAACCTGGACAAGTCCATAGTATCATGGAGCATTACAGCCCGACACTCCTCCTCCAAGTACTCTGAGATTCCTGTAAGGAACCTGCTCATCTCATCCCTGTTATCCGACACAAGGGAAGTGGCATACCTGGACAAATTTTACAAATATCAGATAATACTCCCTGATAGTCATCGAGCTCTGCTTAAGGTTGATGAACTCTTGAACCTTAGCCTCTTTCATCTCCATAGGGAAAAACCTCTTCCAAAAGGCTGTCTTAAATAGATCCAAAGTGATAGGACCTCCTCCCAATGCCCTGCTATCCTACCACATCTTGCACCAAGTCTGTGCAACATCCTTAAGCTGGTACGAGGCCAACTCATCTTTCTCAATCTCAATGGTCCCCATCGCCACCAGAATTTTCTATAACTCCTCCATGAAAACATGAGGATCCTCTATAGTCTTAGATCGTGTAAAGATTGAATGGTTCATCCTCGTAAAATCCCGCAACCTGTTCTTCAGGTTGTGGGTTGGTGGGTTCTCCTGCTGAACCTCTTGTCTGTTGTCCTGGGCCGTCATAGCCGGAGCCTGCACAGTGATGGCTTGAGCCATATGTGCAAAAGAGGTCCGCGCCTACACATCAGTCAACCCAGCTGGGTTAACTGGCATGGCCACTCCTGCAAGTGGAGCCTGGGGTAGAACTTGGTTGCCCCCAGCAGCTGTTCCTACTCTTCCCAGACCAGTGTTCCCCTTGTGTTCATTTTTTTTAAAAAAAAGAATTGATGTTAGATACACTCATAACACCGAGAAATCAGATATTATGGAAAGCACGATAAGATCAGAAGAAGGGAAATTTCCTATGCATCATGCATTCTTTAATTCATGATTGTGGTGCACTTCACTACCATAACTTAGAAACTACTCGATGTGGTTGATGTGAACATTATTATCGTTGGAATTAAACCTAATGATATGATACCATGTTAGTCACAATAGGGGTCTAGACCCTTGCCGAAAGTGGCGTCGTTTACCTCCTAGAGGTAGCAGACAAGACTTCATACGTCATTATTATATCGTATAGGTTAATTTTAGTGGAAAATTTAAAACTATTCTTTGCTTTGAAGTATACATAAACTTCATAGTAATAATTTCATTATATCAAATCAGTTCACAACAACCATGTAATAATAAGATACTCAAATGAAGGAAATAGTTCGTAACTGCATTAATATAAAGTTGCCAAAATGTCACCAATACACCGTTTGAAACTAAGTAAGAAAGAAGCACTACTGGAACATCCTCCAATAGCTCATGCATATATCTAAGATTCAATACAAGAGATAAGCAAACTCAAAAGCATGAGGTCCTACCATGTCCGGATGAATGCTCCACGTCCGCGTATCTTCAACATAGTCTCATAAGTTGTAGCGTCCACTTGTACCTCCTCCTAAATGTAAAGGATTATATAGAATTAGTACACACTTGTACTAAGTATGGGTGTATGCAAGTACACACCAAGGACATGCATGATTAAGAAAAGCTCTCTCCTAACGATTTGAGTTATCAAAATTCAAGTCAGTTGGACTTGCCAAATCAGATTAGGAAAGTCATGCTAGGAGAGTAACGTGCATCATCATTCTTTTAATATTGCACGCAACCCATAACACATTTCATTTAGCACATACATATATCACTTATCTTTTGTTCACATTCCGTGAAACCTTGGAATCACGGACTTGACATTAGGACTTTGCAAATGAGGGCTAAACATATGGGACCTCAATTAGGGAGCCTTCTTTGGAAAACACATAGTCCGCTTCATTCATTCATACATATTTCATTTTCATTCATTTATATACCTAGGATGTTGTTTAGAACTCTCGTTGGGTTCACTGTGCAATAATCAAGAATGACCTAGTGTCATTAATTGAGTCTAGTTCACCTCTTGATTATCCTATCCAAACACCTTTACTATCATTCATTTTAGTGTGTGCATTACATGAGGATGTCCTCATTCTTTCTTCGGGAACTTTAAATTTCACTGGTATTGATCATATGAGCTTCATGAAATCTAGTGTCTACCCCACAGTTAAAAGTGGTTGAACCACAGGCCAAAGTGAAACCAAAACATGCTAGCGTATATAGGGAAATGAATCTTGCTAGAACCCTATTTTGGAAGCATAGGTTCAAATACTAGGAGATATAAGGAGACCCATACCTACCTAAATGGACAGTCACATGTCATGAGAAATACATGAACCTCTGCCTTCACAAAAGAAGGAATCACAACTCATAGCTAGCCTATCGATGCTCAGTATAAAGTTCCATTACATTTATTTCACACACTATAGAAGCTCGCTTCTAGCATGAGGGCATCATTTCTCATTAGATGATTGCTAATCTCATCATTAGTATTAAGTGTTAATTAATCTAAATACTTTTATTAGACTGTTTCTTAGATACTGGTCTATTTATTAGTATTACACTCTCATAGGTGAGTACGGTATTCGGTAACACTTATTAGGCTCATTTGATATTGGTCTCGTCTTTCATATTAGCCTCTTATCATATTGTCATCACATTCATTAACTTTAGCATATTATCTCTTCATAATTACTCACCCTATTACGTGAAAGTTAATTTCGTCATATGCCAATGCACTTGTCCTTTTAGTGTGTTTCAGACTCTTACTTAACCCTCCTAGGGTCACATCATTTCATCATATGCATCTTAGGTTCACATACTTTTAAACGTAGGATGGACTTATGAACCCATACGTACAAGCCATGAGGCTTCGTTCATAATTCGTCTAAGTAACATATAATTATCAAAGATTATATGGTACAGGACTTATGCATCTTGTAAGTATGCCAAGGTCTCGAGTTTGATTCCTATAGGCAGCATTTATTAAATATTTTCTCACATAAGACATATATATCATTACAGAATTGGGAAAGGGGACCCGATTTCGAACCCCTTGAGCAACACTTAGTCTTATATTAAATTTTGACTCAAAAATTCAACATGGGGACCCGAGATTGAATCCCAATGCCTACATTTCTTTAATTTTTTTTCTTCTTGACTTTTCTGTTTCGGATTGAGAGGATGTGGGATCGATCCCCTACAACCTCATTTTATATTTCTTTAATTGGTTCTTCTAGTTTCCTCACCTATCCGAGAGGTTATGGGTTTGAATCACACACACCCCATTTTATTTATTTTTATTATCGCATGGACCGGTCTTAATTTTGGCCAAGGACACAAGGGTTCAAATCCCATGTACCTCATTTATTTTAATTAATTTTCTAGGTTCTCTTACTTCGCTAAGACCCTAGCTCACATTTATTCTTAAATTATCAGTATCTTGCATATGGTTAGGTCTCGAGTTCAATCCCTGATGACCTCACACATTTTTAAAGTTTTTTTTGAAGCCCAAAAACTATCAAACGGCTTAGCCGAGACCAAATGTCTAAATTTCTATAAATTTTGTCATATTTTCAGTCCATTTTTCTCAACCTTTGTACGTTAGATTTTTATGGCAATTTGTTGGACATTTCGTACATTATTATACGCATTTTCCAAGTAATTTATACAACTACACAGGGATTTAACATGTCATTTTCATGCTCCAACCCGTGATCAAGAACCATGGCAACACTTCTCTGTACACTCACTTATCAATAAGATTCGAAAAAACATAATTAATAATCACATAAATCCGAACATACATACATGAACATAATCATCACGAAAACACATTACATCCCTAAATTCTACCAGCAAACATACCCAACCTAAAACAATCGATGGGAGCTACTGATAGGGACATGCAACGGGGAAACATTCTTAGTTTTCGGATTAGATTTTGACTAAATCCTAGGGGTCTCCTGCGAAAGAGACCAAGAGGAAGAAACCCATACCTATCATGTCGTTCAACACTGTTTCAAAACTGATCCAATGCACTGCCAACTCCCCCAAAATCAATGCCCCACCACCGAAACTTCAAGTATAATCCATCGAGAAATTTGCTTTTGTTTTTTGTTTTTAGAGTAGTTTTACTTTTGAGCTTTAGCGTTCAAGCTCTTCAAGAGTGATGAAATATTATTTTCTATTGTTTTATTGACAAATAACGTGAGAATGAGAGTACAAAGACGTGAGAATAAATTTAGGAGTAGGAGTTTTAGGTGAATATTTAGTCAAACTAGGACTCCTTGTTATTTATATTATAAATCTTATTTTCTAAGGCTTAAGTGAGATGATGAACCTGGCCTTACTTAAATCAGATAATTAAATATCAATTAATTCAATTTAATATTGCTTTCACCAAGGATCGAACCCGGGTGAAGCTCTTCTCGCGAACAGGTCAATCTGGGTCGACCCAACCCGAACCATCCACTAAAATGCATTAATTAATTAATTAATTAATTAGTTAAATCCATAGTGTAATTAGATACTAATGTTAGCTTGGAAAAGACCATTTTACCCCTAGACCGTCCAGACCTAAGATTATCCCTTTCAAGTCTGGTTAACACTCATCTGGGTGAATCTTTATATTCGGGTGCCCTACATGGCTAGACCCAACCTTTCCTAGATCAAATAACTCACCAAGTTGGTAGGCTTGGCTGGTGCATAGGTTCTAAAGTCTAGTTCCACGCGCATCAAGCCGTGTGAAACAGGCTTAATCTAGGTATTCTATGTACGTTGAGGTATTACTTCGCATAGTTATTTTTGGGTTGTTACATAAGGGGTATCAAAAGTAAGACACATATGAGACCTGGAACAGACCCCACATACGAGACCTTGTCTACGAACTGTAAGTCAAGCTACAGCGTGTAGATCAAGTAGGTAGGTGAAAGAAATGCTAAATTTCCCTAAGTGTGGAACTACGAATGCGGACTACGATTTACGGACTGTACTACATGTCCGTAGTTTCCATGAGAGACCAGATAATTTGGTACCTTTTGATATATAAAGGTGTTTTACGGACCATAAATCTTATTACGGACCATAGTTCCCTCAGTAGGAGGCCTCTGTAGCATGCTATCTTAACATTTTATTTTTTCATTTGTGGTTCTAAAATTATTTGGGTGTGTTCTAGGTTTCTTTTGGGTACTAAATACTACTCTATAGGTTTGATGGCACCCAAAAAGTCACAAGTCCAAGGGGAGGTCCAAATCAACTAGACCACCCCGAAAGTTTGTTTTTAATGACTCGGAGAGTGACAAGACCCCGAGTATGTTCCCACCACCTCAAGGACACCAACTGCAGAAGCCGATCTAATAAAAAACAACCCAAGAAGGTGATCTCTTTTATAGTCACTGCCTCCAAACTCTGTTGAGAAGGATACACACTTATCGAGTCACCGAAAAGGTCTACTTTCGATTCCTGCACTAATTTAGATGCTGGATCTGCTTTGGAATCAACTACTGATCCAGAGGCCGGAATTAACACGCCTCTTCGGATGAGACCACTAGCTTTGAGGAAGCTCCAATCCTTTGAAAAGATCAACCGGATCTGGTAGCCGAGGAGCCTAAGCGATGGTACGTTTAGGGGTAATGGAAAATCTACTAGAATGACAATATGATAAACTCCAAGGAGAAAAAGACCCGCACTATCAGTGAGGAGCACAAATTCTTTTGCCTGGATACACAGTGTGCAAAATATCCACCGATTGTTTCAAGGATACAAATGTTAGTGGATGGAGCATGACACCAGTACATACACCGATGAGATTATGTGGGACTGCTATGCTTCCGATGTCGCCACTCTTAGATGGTCCATTCACAAGTGAGCTAAGCACACAACCCATGACCCCATCACTTCCACCATGGTCTGAGGTATCTTACTGAACATCACCCTCACTAGCATTAGCAGATTCCTCTATGGACCCAACCCTCATCACACTTGGGCGACAGTCACGGCCGAGTTTGAATATCACTACTAAAAGTAAAGTGAATACAAACCTAAAAATTACCGACCTCAAATAAAATTCGGTAATTTCTGACCTCCGGAGGTCACTACTGTTAAAAAGAATAAAACTAGTTATTTTACGAAAAATAAATAAAGGGGTGGGGGAATTCTAGCCAGAGAGTCGGTATTTTTCACGGAAAAAGTGAATTACAATAAAAACCGACCTCTTGATGTCGGTATTAAATAAAATAAATTAATAACCACATTTTTTTCCAAATTAAATCTAAAAATAAAGTTGAGAAATAGTTTCATTTAATAATATATAAATAGACTTCTAGGGAACGATTTTATGTAAAATTAAAAAAATATTATAATATCGACATCCAAACTTCACTAAAATTAAATAGTATATAATTATATTAACTTTCATTAAAATATTTATATAATGACTTTCATAAAATTAATAAATTAATATTTTTCATAAACTTTAAATAAAATGTCTTACGGATGGTGTCATACAGATTAAAAAAATTATATAAAAATATCGACATCATGAAGTCGGTATTTATGTTTCATCCAAATACCAACCTAATGGGGTTGGTATTTTTATTTCATCCATATCCAAATTCTGACATCATGAGATCGGTATTTTTATTTCATTCAACAGTGACATCATGAAGTCGGTATTTTATTTCATCCAAATATCGACCTCATGAGGTTGGTATATTCTCTTCATCCAAATATCGACCTCATGAGGTCAGTATTTTTACTTCATCTAAATACCAACTTCATGGAGATCTGTACTTATCTTTCATCCAAATACCGACTTCATGGGGTCGTGTAACAACCCATTTAGTCGATTTGAGCAGTAGAATTATTTTTGATAAATACATACTAGGTCGACGGACCACGCGACGGATCGTCATGGTCACGACACACCGTCATGGACTCCATCGTCCCATACTTGGTGCAATTTCTTTTGCTGCTCTCTTCACTACCCTCGATGGCAAGTATGATGAATCGTCATAGGCACACCAGTCCGTCGAGCGTCTTCGTTCCAAAACACTTCAACTCTTTAAATCTGGGTACTGGGATTACTTCTCTGAACTTCATGACGGACCTTCAGGACGGACCATCATAGATACGACGGACCGTCACAAGCTGCGTAACCCCACACTTGGTCGGACATCCGCTAAATTTTAAATAGGTGTTTTGGACTATTTATAATTATAATTATGAAATTAGTGGGTTAATTTTAATAATTTATTTAGTTGGTGGTTAAATAAGATAATAATGAAATAAATAGTGGGTTACTTTTATCATTTTTTTATATAATTGATTATATGGTAATTAGGGTAAAAAGAATCTGTAGAAGAAAAATAAAAAGAGTAGAAGACGAGAACGAAAGAGAGAGCGTGAACGAAAGAAGAAAGCAAGCAACTTAGACTTCAGATTGAAAAGGTTCATAGGTACTGAGGAAGGTAAAGGCATTGGAGAGGTAGCTTGCTTGATTTTGGTTTTTTGGTGGAGGTAGGTTATGGTTTATTTCTATGTGATAGATAAACTCTAAATAGCGATCGATATGTATTGAGTGATATTGTAAAGTCTCCTATGTACTTGATTGTGTGGTCGTATGTTTTGATTGTGTGGTTTGTGGTTGGCCTAAAAATTATGAGACTGTTGAATTCCTAATCTTGAACCCTCTCTATTTTAATGACGCCTTGAATAAAGAAGGCTTGATGAAATAAATAATGAGATAATTGGATCGGAGTGTCACGTTCCAACACGGTATTATGGGATCGGAGTGTCACGTTTCGACATGGTATTATGGGATCGGAGTGTCACATTCCGACACAGTATATGGGATCGTAGTGTCACGTTCCGACACGATAACATTAAAGGAAAGGAATCTTGAATATACTCAAATTCAAAGAACCTATTTCCCGAATGAGTATGGTGTGGAGGCATGAGTCGTCATAGGTGTGCTTGATATTGTGATTGATGGTGTACCTATTATGGTGTTGTTTTCAATGGTTCATGTGTTTGTGGCTTGCCACGTGTTAAGTATTGTAGTTGATTTTATATTATTATTCAATATATATTGTATTCTATTTTGAGTTGGCCGATGATACCTTCTCAGTACGTGTTCCTTGTACTGACCCCTACTTGTATTTTTTTCTTTGTTATTTTATGGAGTACAACAAGTGTGCCATCGACTTTGACTCGCCCTCAGATCTAGACAGTCTTCAGCATATCTGAGTTCGGGGTGAGCTATTATTCCTAGCTCGTGCTGGATTCTCTCCTTCACGTCTTGATGTCTTTGAATTTTGGACATGGACCATCTTTTTACTTATTTTGGTTTCTTAAATACTCTTAGACTTGGTAATTTGAGGATAGATGTTCTTGATGGGATGACTTCCAGATTTAGGGGATAATAAGTGTTAAACTTTAGAAGCTTATTGACTTGGTTACATTAATAAGTTTTGGGTCTTCCGAATTATTTTTTTGTTAATTATAGTTGAACTGTTGGTAAATGTTGGGGTTTAGATTTGTTGGTTCTCTCACCTAGTAGACTAAGTGTGGGTGCCACTCACGACTCATTTGGGTCGTGACAAACTTTGTATCAGAGCGTTAGGTTCGTATGTCTCATCACACAAGAACAAGTCTAGTAGAGTCTTGAGGAACGGTATGGGGACGCCTTTAATTTTTTTCGAGAGGCTATAGGACTTTAGGAAAACTCTATTCTTTCTTTCTCTCGTGTTATTACTTGGATCCAATTGGTATCTAGGTGATACAAATTGGTATCTGGCATCCTCACTCTATTTCGCAGATGGTTAGAACTAGAGCAACAACTGTGCCAACACCAATACCGACAAGATAGGGTGCGTCTGAGCCAACCATTGGGGCTGTAACTCGAGGAGGAGTAGTGGCAAGAGGCCGTGTTAGAGGTCGCAGGAGGAAGCCCACTAGAGGTAGAGGACAAACACCTGGTCCAGCGAGGAATAGAGCACTGACTCCTCCACAGACTGATGAGGTAGCAAGAGAGGGTGAGGAAGGGGAAAATGAGCAGGTTCAAGAAGAGGAATTACCACCCCAGCCTACCCCAAAGATGATTCATCAGGTTCTTACTTATCTTAGCGGGTTATCTGATTAGGGCCAGACAACTCCAGTGTTTTCTGCACCAGCACATCAGGTTCCGGGAGTACAACATGCAGCTTCTGTGGCTCCCCGCATGGATGCATCATTGGAAGGAGGCACATTTCCTCGATTGACTACAGGGTCTATAATGACAGGTGATCAACATGAACTTTTCATTAATTTCTTAAAGTTGAAACCTCCAGTCTTCAAGGGTGCTGAATCTGAAGATGCCTATGATTTTTTGGCTGATTGTCATGAGCTTCTACATAAGATGGACATAGTAGAGCGATTTGGTGTTGAGTTTGTGACCTATCAATTTAAGGGGGAAGCCAAAATGTGGTGGCGGTCGTATGTTGAGTGTCAACCAGCGCAGGCACCACCCATGACTTGGGCATAATTTTCTAGGTTATTTATGGAGAAGTATATACCCAACACTTTAAGGGATAGAAGGAGAGATGAGTTCCTTAGCCTAGAGCAAGGGAGAGTGTCCGTTGCTGCTTATGAGGCGAAATTTTGTGCACTATCTAGGTATGCCACTCAGCTTTGCTTCAGTCCACAAGAGCAGATTCGCCGCTTTGTGAAAGGATTGGGGTCAGATTTGCAGATCCCAGCCTTACAGGTAGCTGCTGCAGCAAAATCCTTTCAGGAAGTGGTTGACTTTGTGATAGAGGTAGAGGGGGTAAAGCTAAACGACTTCACCATGGCGTCGACATTTAAGAAGTTCCGTAAGGGAGGTGAGTTTAGTGGTTCTTACTCTAGAGGGCAGAGTTCAGGAGGTTACCCAGCCCGTCCTATTGTGTCTTCACAGAAGGCTTTAGCTAGGGGTCCATCACAGACCAGTCATCCTTTTTCTGAGTTTGGAGATTATCCCTAGACTTCGTCATTCTCACGGAGACCTATCCTTGACTCCAGAAATTGTTATGGATGTGGAGAGACTGGACATATTAGGAAATATTGTCCAAAACAGAGTTACAGACCCCCAATAGTTAGAGGTAGAGGTGGTCATGGTAGAGGCCGCCATTCAGGAGGACGTGGTGGCCAAGGTAATGGTGGTCACCAAATTAGTCGGGGTGGCGGGCAAGTTGGAACTACTGCAACGCAACTTGGTAGGGGCAATGGACAGACAGGTGATAGGGCCCATTGTTATGCTTTCCCGGGAGGTCTGAAGCAGAGACATCTGATGCTCTTATCACAGGTACTCTTTTGGTCTGTGATTGCATGGCTTCTGTATTATTTGATCCTGGATCCACATTTTCATATGTATCTTCCTCATTTGCTACTAGTCTTGATTTATATTGTGAATTGATTGACATGCCTATTCGTGTCTCTACTCCTGTGGGTGAGTCTGTGATAGTTGAGAAGGTGTATAGGTCTTGCCTTGTGACTTTTGTGGGGAGCAATACTTATGTAGATTTGATAATTCTAGAGATGGTTGATTTTGATGTAATTCTGGGTATGACTTGGCTTTCTCCAAATTTTGCAATCTTAGATTGTAATGCTAAAACTGTGACATTGGCCAAGCCTGGGACAGATCCGCTAGTGTTGGAGGGTGACTATATTTCCACTCTAGTTTGTATTATCTCTTTTCTTCGTGCTAGGAGGATGGTGAGTAAGGGTTGTTTAGCTTTCTTGGCACATCTCAGGGATGATACTTCCAAAGTACCTTCGATCGAGTCTGTTTCGATAGTCCGTGAGTTTCTGGATGTGTTTCCTGCAGACCTTCCTGGTATGCCACCGGATAGGGATATTGATTTTTGTATTGATCTGGAGCCGGGTTCTCGCTCCATTTCCATTCCCCCTTATAGAATGGCTCCAGCTAAGTTAAGGGAGTTGAAGGCCCAACTTCATGAATTTTTAGGTAAAGGTTTTATTAGACCGAGTGCATCCCCTTGGGGTGCTCCTGTTTTATTTGTGAAGAAGAAAGATGGAAGTTTTCGAATGTGTATAGACTACATGCAGCTGAATAAGGTAACTATTAAGAACAAGTATCCCATTCCTCGCATTGATGATTTGTTCGATCTGTTACAAGGTGCTTGTGTCTTCTCTAAAATTGATTTGAGGTCCGGTAATCACCAATTGAAAACACGGGCAACAGATGTGCCAAAGACTGCTTTTCGAACCAGGTAAGGGCATTATGAATTCTTAGTAATGTCTTTTGGGCTTACGAATGCCCCTGCTGCTTTCATGAGCCTGATGAAAGGGATTTTTAAGCCATATCTGGATCTCTTTGTTATTGTATTTATTGATGATATACTTATATACTCAAAGAGCAGGAAAGAACATGAGGAGCATTTGAGAATTGTATTGGATTTGTTGTGGGGGAAAAGGCTTTATGCCAAATTCTCCAAGTGTGAGTTTTGGCTAGATTCAGTGTCCTTCTTGGGACACGTGGTTTCTAAGGATGGAGTGATGGTGGATCCTTCTAAGATTGAAGCAGTGAAGAGTTAGGTAAGACCTACTAATGTTTCAGAGGTAAGGAGCTTTGTTGGTGTAGCTATCTACTACCGTCGATTTGTCAAGGGATTTTCTTCTATTTCTTCCCAGCTGACAAATTTGACTAAGCAAAATGTTCCATTTGTATGGTCGGACGAATGTGAAGAAACCTTCCAGAAACTCAAGACCTTTTTGACTACTCACCAATTCTTACCTTCCACTGGCTGATTGTCACAGGTTGAGGATTCGCTTGCTTGATTTCAATTCTTCGGTGGAGGTAGGTTATGGTTTTTTCGATACATTTCGTAGTAAACTCTCAATAGCGAATGATATGTATTGGTAGTATTGTAAACCCTGCTATATGCTTAATTGTATGCTTGCATGATTGTGATTTATAATTGTGATAAAAGAAATAATGAAGCTATTGAATCCCAAATCTTGAAAAACTCTAATCTCTTTGTTAATGATGATGCCTTGGTGTAAAAGAAGGCTTGATAAAAGAATATAATGAGATTAGTGGGGCGGGTGTCACGAATCGACACGTACAATTAGGGGATCGGAGTGTCACATTCCGACACATAGAATTAAGGGATCGGGTGTCACGAACCGACACTTAGAATTAGGGGATCGTAGTGTAACGTTCCGACACATAGCATTAAGGGATCGGGTGTCACGAACCAACACGTAGAATTAGGGGATCGGAGTGTCACGTTCCGACACATAGAATTAAGGGATCGGGTGTCACGAACCGACACGTAGAATTAGGGGATCGGAGTTTCACGTTCCGACACATAAAAATAAAGAGATCGGAGTGTCACGTACCGACACATAGTAGTAGGGGATCGGAGTGTCACGTACCGACACAAGAGGAATAAAGATAATGAATCTGGAAAGATGTTAATATACTCAATCTAATGAACCTAATTCCCAAATGAGTATGGTATTGAGACTTGAGTCCTCATGGATGAACTTGGTAGTACTTATTGATGATTATAGTACTTGTTGTTGCTACATGTTGAGTATTGTAGTTGGTTTATGATATTAATTGATATATACTGTTTTCTATTTTGAGTTGGCCGATGATATCTACTCAGTACTCGTGTTTTGTACTGACCCCTACTTGTATGTTTCTTTCTTTGTTATTTGTGGAGTGCAGCAAACGTGCCGTCGTCTTCAACTCAACCGCAACTCTAGCCAGTCTTCAATACACCGGATTTCAGGGTGAGCTAATGCTTCTAGCTTGGACTGGATCTTATTCTTCATGTCTTGATGCCTCGAATCTCCAGCATGGACTAGCTATTACTTATTTTAGCTTTCTTAGATACTCTTAGTTTTAGTAATTGATGATAGATGTTCTTGTGATGATGACTTCCAGATTTTTGGGGAATAATAGATGTTGAGTTTTTATAAGTTATTGAATTGATTTTAATTAATGAGTTTAAGTCTTCCGCTTTGTATTTTGGTCAATATGTTTGGGTTTAGATTGGTTGGTTCGCTCACATAGTAGGATAAGTGTGGGTGCCAGTCGCAGCTCGGTTTTGGGTCGTGACAAACTTGGTATCAGAGCATTAGGTTCGTTGGTCTCATCACACAAGAACGGGTCTAGTAGAGTCTTAAGAAACGGTAGGGGGTCGCCTTTACTTTTCTTTGAGAGGCTATAAGACTTTAGGAAAATTCCATTCTTTCTTTCTTTCTTTCGTGCTATTACTTGGATCCAATTGGTATCTAGGTGATACAAATTGGTATCTTACCATCTTCACTCTATTTCGCATATGGTTAGAACTAGAGCAACGACTGCACCAACACCAACACCGGCAAGACAGGAAGCGTCTGAGCCATCCACTGGGGCTGTAGCTCGAAGAGGAACAGTGGCGAGAGGCCGTGGAAGAGGTCGTTGGATGACGTCCTCTAGAGGAAGAGGACAAGCACCTAGCCACCTGGTACTAGGCGGTGACTCCTCCACCAACTGAGGAAGTTGTAAGATAGGGTGAGGAAGGGGAGAATTAATAGGTACAGAGTGAGGGATTGCCACCCCAACCTACCCCAGAGATGATCAATCAGGTTCTTGCTTATCTTAGCGGGTTATCTGATCAGGGCCAGACACCTCCAGTGTTTTCTGCACCAGCACCTCAGGTTCCAGAGGTACAACACGCAGCTACTATGTCTCCCTGCATGGATGCCTCATTGGAAATAGGCACGTTTCCTCGTCTGACTACAGGGCCTATAATGACAAATGATCAGCGTGAACTTTTCAGTAAGTTCTTGAAATTGAAACCTCCAGTCTTCAAGGGTGCTAAATCTGAGGATGCTTACGATTTTCTGGTTGACTGTCATGAGCTACTACACAAGATGGGTATAGTAGAACGGTTTGGTGTTGAGTTCGTGAGTTAATAGTTTCAAGGAAACGCCAAAATGTGGTGGCGGTCACTTGTTGAGTGTCAACCAACAGAGGCACCACTTATGACTTGGGCATCATTCTCTAGCTTTTTTATGGAGAAGTATATCCCACGGACTTTGAGGGATAGGAAAAGGGATGAGTTCATGAGCCTAGAGCAAGGTAGGATGTCGGTTACTGCATATGAGGCTAACTTTTGTGCATTATCCAGGTATGCCACCCAAATTTGTTTCAGTCCACAAGAGCGGATTCGCCGTTTTGTGAAGGGGTTGAGGTCAGAATTGCGGATTTCAGCCTTACAGGTAGCGGCTACGACAAAATCCTTCCAAGAAGTGGTAGACTTCGTGATAGAGGTGGAAGGAGTGAAGCCAGATGACTTCACCACGACATCGACATCAAAAAGGTTTCGAAAGGGAGGTGAGTTTAATGGTTCTCACTCTAGAGGACAGGGTTCAGGAGGTTACTCAGTCCGACCAATTAAGTCTTCACTACAGAGTGTAGCTGGGGGTCCACCTCAGACCGGTCAACACTTCTCTGAGAGGCCTATGCTTGACTCCAGAGAGTGTTATGGATGTGGGGAGACTGGACATATTAGGAGGAATTGTCCAAAACAGAGTTATAGACCCCCAATAGCTAGAGGTAGAGGTGGTCATGGTAGAGGCCGTTATTCTGGAGGACGTGGTGGCCGAGGTAATGGTGGTCACCAAAACGGCCGGGGTGATGGGCAAACTGGAGCCACTACAACACAACATGGTAGGGGCAACAGACAGACAGGCGATAGGGTCTATTATTACGCTTTCCTGGGAGATCTGAAGCGGAGACATCTGACGCTGTCATCACATGTAATCTTTTGGTTTGTGATTGCATGGCTTCTGTATTGTTTGATCATGGATCCACATTTTCTTATGTATCTTCTTCATTTGCTACTGGTCTTAATTTACCTTGTGAATTGCTTGACATACCTATTCGTGTGTCTACTCCGGTGGGTGAGTCTGTGATAGTTGAAAAAGTATATAGGTCTTGTTTGGTGACTTTTGTGGGGAGCAACACTTATGTAGATTTGGTTATCTTAGAAATGGTTGACTTTGATGTGATTCTGGGTATGACTTGGCTTTCTCCAAATTTTGCAATCTTGGATTGTGATGCTAAAACTGTGACGTTAGCCAAGCCTTGGACAGATCAGTTAGTGTGGGAGGGCAACTACACTTCCACTCCGGTTTGTATCATCTCCTTTCTTCGTGCTAAGAAAATGGTTAGTAAGGGGTGTTTAGATTTCTTGGAACATCTCAGGGATGACACTACCCAAGTACCTTCAATTGAGTCGGTTTCGGTAGTCCATGAGTTTATGGACGTGTTCCCTGTAGATCTTCCTGGTATGCCACCGGATAGAGATATTGATTTTTGCATTGATCTGGAACCGGGTACTCGCCCCATTTCTATACCCCCTTATAGAATGGCTCCCGCGGAGTTAAGAGAGTTAAAGGCCCAACTTCAAGAGTTGTTGAGCAAAGTCTTCATTAGACCAAGTGCATCTCCTTGGGGTGCTCCGGTGTTATTTGTGAAGAAGAAGGATGAGAGTTTTCGGATTTGCATAGACTAGCGGCAGTTGAACAAGGTAACTATTAAGAACAAGTACCCCATTCCTCGCATTGATGACTTGTTCGATCAGTTACAAGGTGCTTGTGTCTTCTCTAAATTTGACTTGAGATCCGGTTATCATCAATTGAAAATACGGGCAATGGATGTGCCAAAGACTGCTTTTCGAACTAGGTATGGGCATTACGAATTTGTGGTAATGTCTTTTGGTCTTACGAATGCCCCTGCTGCTTTCATGAGCTTGATGAACGGGATTTTTAAGCCATATCTGGATCTCTTTGTGATCGTATTTATTGATGATATACTGATATACTCCAAGAGTAAGAAGGAACATGAGGAAAATTTGAGAATCCTGTTGGAGTTGTTGAGGAAGAAAAAGCTTTATGCCAAATTCTCCAGGTGTGAGTTTTGGCTTGATTCAGTGTCCTTCTTGGGGCACGTGGTTTCTAAGGATGGAGTGATGGTGGATCCATCTAAGATTGAGACAGTGAAGAATTGGGTAAGACCTACTAACGTGTCAGAAATAAGGAGCTTTGTTGGTTTGGCTAGCTACTACCGCCGATTTGTCAAGGGATTCTCTTCCATTGCATCCCAATAAACGAACTTGACTAAGCAGAATGTTCCATTTGTATGGAAGGATGAGTGTGAGGAAATCTTTCAGAAACTCAAGACCTTGTTGACTTCTGCACCAATTCTTACATTGCCAGTGGAAGGTAAGAATTTCATTGTCTATTGTGATTCATCCTATTCGGGTTTGGGTGTAGTGCTAATGCAAGAGAAGAATGTAATTGCTTATGCTTCAAGGCAATTAAAGGTGCACGAACGCAATTACCCGACCCATGATTTGGAGTTGGCCGCGGTAGTATTTGCATTAAAGCAATGGAGACACTATTTATATGGGGTTAAGTGTGAGGTCTATTCGGATCATCGTAGCCTTCAGTATGTCTTTACTCAGAAGGATTTGAATTTGAGACAGAGGAGATGGATGCAACTACTGAAGGACTACGATATCACTATTCTGTATCATCCGGGAAAAGCTAATGTTGTGGCAGATGCTTTAAGTAGAAAGGCAGGAAGCATGGGAAGTCTAGCTGATTTGCAAGTTTCTAGACGCGCATTGGCTAGAGAAATCCAAAACTTGGCTAATGACTTTATGAGGCTAGAAGTAAATGAGAAGGGAGGATTTTTTGCTTTTGTGGAGGCGAGATCTTCTTTTCTTGACAAGATCAAGGGAAAACAGTTTGATGATGAGAAACTAAGTCAAATTCGGGATATGGTGTTGTGAGGAGAGGCTAAAGAAGTAATAATTGATGAGGAAGGTGTTTTTAGGATTAAGGGAAGGGTATGTGTTCCCCGTGTGGATGATTTGATCCACACTATTCTCACAGAGGCCCATAGTTCCGGATATTCTATACATCCTGGTGCAACCAAGATGTACCGTGACCTAAAGCAACACTTTTGGTTGAGTAGAATGAAGCGCGACATTGTTGATTTTGTTGCCAAATGTCTAAATTGTCAACAAGTAAAGTATGAACACCAGAGGCCTGGAGGAACACTTCAGAGAATGCCCATTCCTGAATGGAAGTGGGAGAGAATTGCAATGGATTTCGTGGTTGGTCTTCCCAAGACATTGGGTAAGTTTGATTCTATTTGGGTAATTGTGGACAGATTAACTAAGTCTGCTCACTTAATTTGGGTCAAGGTGACCTACAATGCAGAGAAGTTAGCCAAAATCTACATCTCAGAAATCGTTCCATTGCATGGAGTTCCACTTTCCATCATATCAGATAGAGGTACGCAGTTTACGTCTAAGTTTTGGAGAACATTGCATGCAGAATTGGGTACTAGGTTGGACCTTAGTACTGCATTTCACCCTCAGCGGAGCTTTCATACAATAATAGCTATCACTCCGGTATTGACATGGCTCCATTTGAAGCATTGTATGGGAGGAGATGTAGGTCTCCCATTGGTTGGTTTGATGCATTTGAGGTTAGACCTTGGGGTACTGACCTTTTGAGGGATTCATTGGAGAAAGTGAAATCTATTCAAGAAAAGCTTTTAGCGGCGCAAAGTAGGATAAGTGTGGGTGCCAGTCGCGGCTCGGTTTTGGGTCGTGACAGTAGAGATCTACACGTCCTACAATATAGTGCCTCAAACGGGGCCATCCCAACGCTGGAGTGGTAGCTATTATTATTTGAGAACTCTATCAAAGTCAAACGGTCATCCCAGCTACCCCTGAAGTCAATCACACACGCTCTCAAAATGTCGTCCAATGTCTGAATGGTGCGCTCTGCCTTCCCATCAATTTGAGGATGAAAGGTAGTACTAAGCTTTACCTGGGTGCCCAAGCTTTTCTGTAAAGATCTCCAGAAATGTGAAGTAAACAGAGCTCCTCTATTTTAAATGATAGACAGAGGACTCCCATGCCATCTCACGATCTCATCTACGTAGAGTCTCGCATAGTCCTTGGCTTTGTAAGTAGACTTCACAGGGATAAAATGGGCAGACTTAGTCAATCTCACCACCCTAACCCATATGGAGTCATGATGTCTCCTAGTCCTCGGAAGACCAACCACGAAGTCCATATTGATGGCCTCCCACATCCAAGTCAGAACCTCAATAATCTTAGTAAGACCGCCAGACTTAAGATGTTCTGCCTTAACCTTATTGAGAATTAGGAAGCTTGACCACATATTCTGCAATGCCCTTCTTCATGCCATCCGACAAATAAATCTGCTTAAGATCATGATATATCTTTGTGGAATCTAGATGTATGGAATATCTGGAACCATAGGCCTCTGCAACAATCCTTGTCCCCAAATCATCCACATCTGGTACACACAACCTGTCTTGATACCTATGTATGCCATCACCTTCTAAAGCGAAAGGATTATTCATCTTTATTAACACTTAGTCCATCAGCTCCATCAACACAGGATCGAGATGCTGACCCTGCTTGACTTCAACTACCAAGGAAGATTCAGAACTAGGATGAACTAAAACACCCCCACTAGTAGACTTAAACAATCGCACACCTAGTCTGGACAGTCTGTGTACATCTTTTGCTAACTCCTTATTTTCATCCTCAATGTGGGTTGTTATTCCCATGCTCATCCTGCTCAAAGCATCGGCTACAATATTAGCCTTACCTGGATGGTAGTGAACATTCATGTCATAATCCTTCAACAGCTCCAACCATCGCCGCTGACGTAGATTCAACTCCCTCTCTGTGAACACGTACTAGAGACACTTGTGGTCTGTGAACACATCTTCATGGACTTAATACAATTAGTGCGTCCACAGCTTCAGTGCAAACACCACAGCTGCTAAATCTACGTCATGAGTGGGATAATTCTTCTCATGAACCTTGAGCTGTCTGGATGCATAGGCTATCACCTTACAACCCTATATATGAACACAACACAAACCAACCCTAGATGTATCACAATAAACATTCTAATTATCACCACACATAGGCAAAGTAAGTACCAGGGCTGAAGTGAGTCTGTCCTTAAGCTCCTGAAAATTCTTCTCACAAGCCTCTGTCCATTGAAACATGGCCTTCATCTTAGTCAGAGTTTTCAGTGGGGCAGCAATGGAAGAAAAACACTCCACCAATCTGCGGTAATAACCAGCCAATCCCAAGAGGTTATCTGTGGGAGTCAGAGGTTTTGCCCAGTTCTTAACAGCCTTAGTCTTTCTACGGTCCACCTCTACACCTTGATCCGACACAACATGACCTAGGAAGGTCATTGATCTAAGACAAAATTCACACTTGCTGAATTTGGCGTACAACTAATGTTGTCTAAGTTCCTGCAAGGTTAGTCTCAAATGTTGTTCATGCTCTTCCTTTGTCCTAGAGTAGATAAGAATGTCATGAATGAATACTATGATGAAAGAGTCAATGTATTCACAAAAGACCCTGTTCATGAGATCCATAAATGCAGCAGGTGCATTCGTGAGACCAAATGAAATAACCAAGAACACATAATGACCATAATGGGTACGAAAGGCTACTTTTGGGATATCTCCATTCCTAACCCTAAGCTGATGATACCTTGATCGAAGATCAATCTTAAAGAAGAAACTAGACCCTTAGAGCTGATCGATCAAATCATCTATTCTGGGAAGTGAATACCTATTCTTTATAGTGACTTTGTTGAGCTGCCGATAATCGATACACATTCTAAGGGTCCCATCCTTCTTTTTCAAAAACAACACTGGAGCGCCCCAAAGAGCTATGCTTGGCTAATGAAAACTTTATCAGTGAGATCTTTTAGCTGCACCTTCAACTCTTTTTGTTCAGCTGGAGTCATTCTTTAGGGAGGAATCAAAATTGGTTTAGTATTAGTTTCTAAATCGATACCAAAGTCAATCTCTCATGGAGGAGGGACTCTAGGCAAATCATCAGGAAATACATCTAGGAACTCATTCACAACAGGCACTGAGTCTATGGAAGGAATGTCATGATCTGAATCGTTAACACTAACAATATGAAATAATAACCCCTTGGACATCATTTTATTGGACTTAAGGTTCGAAATGAAGGGATTAGGATGACTCGAGTTGTACCCCTCCCAGACTACTTCTTCTTCATTAGGGAAACAAAATCTCACAATTCTACTACGACAATCCAAAGAAGCATAACAACTGTGAAGCCAGTCCATGCCAAGGATAAAACCAAAATCATACATGGGTAACTCATCCAAGTTTGCACACATAGTCTTACCACTTACAACTATTGGGTAATCCTTGTATACTCTATCAGTTCTTACATTTTCTCCTAAAGGTGTATTAACCACTATAGGATCATGCAGAACTTTAGGCAATCTTTCAAAAGTGAGAGCAAGCAAAGGAAAGCGTAGACCCTGGATCAAGTAAAGCACAAATTGAAGTTGAGAATACTTGCAGCATACCTGTGACCACATTAGTGGACTTCTCCTGCTCCTCTCTGCCCTTTAGGGCATAGAACTTGTTCCTCTTAGGAGGCTTGGCTGCTGTTGCACCCAATGGATTAGGCCTAGCCTGAGCATTACCTCTAGCCTGATCTTTGTTGTTTGGGCACTCTCAACCATATGCCTTCTCTTACCATAACTGAAATAGGTATTAATGCCCTATTTGCACTCTCCATTGTGAGAACAACGACACTTGGCACAGTTATTTTTAGGACGCTGTATCTCACCTACGTTTCCCTTCTTGGGCTCAGGTTTGCCTCCTCTAAGTGTTGTAATTCCTTGGCAATTAGAATTTCAGAACTTTGTTGCCCCTTCTTGAACCTGGGCTGATCACGGATGCCAAATTGTTTCTATGGCCTCCATGGCTGGGACCTGCCTCATCTTGAGGCTTCGGCCTCCTCGCAACACGAATGACCCTTTTTTGCGTCTGTCCACTACTTAGTGGACATGCACCATCAACCTGGAGAGGTCCATGTTATCATGGATCATCGCAGACCGGCAATCCTCCTCCAGATCATTGTTGATTCTTCTGAGGAACATGCTCATCTCATCCCTGCTGTTAGTTACAAGAGATGTAGCATACCTGGATAATTTAATAAAATTCAGTACTCATCCTATCCTTGTTGTTAGATACTAAAAAAAATAATATACCTTGATAGTTTGAAAAACTTTAGGAAGTACTCCCTGACTGTCATTGATCCCTGCTTAAGGTTGATAAACTCTTCAACCTTCGCCTCTCTCATCTCCCTGGGAAAGAATCTCCTTAGGAAGGCTGTCTTAAAATACTCCCATGTGTCTGAAACTCCGCTCAAAGCTCAAATTTCATGCCAAATCTTGCACCAAGTCTGTGCCACATCCTTGAGCTGATAAGAAGTTAACTCTTCTTTCTCAATATCGGTGCCCCCCATTGCAACCAAAATCTTATGCACCTCATCCACAAAATCCTGGGGTCATTTGAAGTCTTAGACCCCGTGAAAATAGGGGGTTCATCCTCGTGAGGTTCTCAGCGTGTCAGTTACCTCTCAAATTTCTATCAGTTTACCTGGGCAGTCATGGTCTGGGCCTGCATAGTGATGGCCTGTGCCATCTGGGCCAAGGATGTCTGCACCTCTGCATAATTCAATCCAGCTGGGTTAACCGGCATATCCACTCCTTTAGTTGGAGCCTTGGGTGGTACCTGATTGTTTCCAGCAAATTCTCCTCTTCTCCTTTGACAACCGTTCCTGCTAGTATTCATTCACTGAAAAAATAAGGATTGATTTTAGACAGGCTCATGACACCAAGAAATCAAATATTAGGAAAGGCACGATAAGATTAGAAGAAGGAAAATTTTCCTACGCATCATGCAGTCTCTAATCAAGGATAATGGTGCACTTCACTACCATGACTTAGAAACAATTCTATGTGGTTGATATGAACTTATTATTCGCAAAGTTTAACCTAGTGCTCAGATACCAACTTTTTCACGACTGGAATCTACACCCAGAAGAGACTGGCGTTGTTGACCAGTCAGAGGTCATAGACAAGCCTATAAAAGTCATCCTTACTTAATCTAGGTTAATTTTAGCATATATTTTGAAATTTTTGTCTCCGCATTTTATTGTAAACATTTTAAACCTAACATCATAGGCGTTCACAAATCAACAATCTAATATAGAGATAATCAAATGAAAGAAATAGTTCATAATTGCATTAAATGTATTGTTGCCAAAACGTCACCAATACAAAGTCTGAAATGAAAGTGGAAATAAATGCTAGTGTAACATGCTCCACTAGCTAAAGCCTACATCTAAGCTAGATAATAATGGTATACATCCTCGAAAGCATGGGGGCCTACGAAGTTCGAAGGAGAAACTCCACGTCCGAATAGTTGCAACGTCAACCTGTGAGCTCTAGCATCCACCTGTGCCTACACCTAAAAATATAGAGTTGTAAGGTATTAGTACAAACTTGTACTTAGTATGGGTATATGCAATCAAGCACACACCAAGGACATGCATAAGTAAGAATAGCTCTTTCCTAACAACATGATTATGGATAGCCAAGTCAGTTGACTTGCCAAATTGAGATTAGGAAAGTAAGTGAACTTTCCAAATTTTGATTAGGAAAGTCATACCATCAGAATAAAATGCATCATCATACTTATCATATTACACACAACAAATAACATCTTACACTTAGCACATATCATATTGCATATAGAACATAACATCTTTCGTATCATTCATTAATATGTCATGAGACCTTGGAATCATAGACTTAACATTAAGACTTTCAAGACATGAGGGCTCAACATATGGCACCTCAACTAGGGAGTCTGCTTTAGCAAACACAAAGTCTGCTTCGTTCATTCATACGTATTCCATTTCATTTCATTCATGGGCCAGTGTAAACACAAACTATACCTATGATGTAGTTTAAGACTTTCAACGGGTTTGTTGTGCAATGACAAAAAATGACCTAATGTCCTTACTTGATTCTATCTCACCTTTGATTATCCTATCCTAACAAATTTTGTATCATTCATTTGATTATGTAAATTATTTGAGGATGGCCTCTTTCATTCATTGGGAACTTTAACTTGAACCGACATAGATCATGTGTGTATCATGAAACCCCACACTTAAAAGAGGTGGAATCACCGGTGAAAGTGACCAAAAAAATGCTAGCGTACATGTGAGTTCAACCCCTCCAGATCCCTATATTTGAAGTATATGTTCGAAGACTAGGAGATATAAGGAGAACCATACCAGGCATGCTGGACAGTCTAATCTCGTGAGAATTCCTGAACCTCTGCCCTCCCAGAAAAAAGGCATCACCGCGCATAGCTAGTCCATCTGTGCTCAGTATAAAGTTCCATTACATTCAACTCATACATCATGGAAGCTGGCTTCCGGTATGAGGACATCATAGCTCAATAGATTATTTCTCATCTCATCATTAGTATTAAGTGTGTTAATCTTAATACATTCATTAGAGTGTTCATAAAGACTGGTGTCTTAATTAACTTTACACTCTCATAGGTGAGTACGTTTTAGTAACATTTACTTAGGATCATTTGAGATTACTCTCATCTTTTACATTTGCTTCATATCATGTTGTCACAACATTCGTTAACATTAGCACATTTGCTCTTCATAATTACTCACCATTTTTTACGTGAATGTTCATTTCATCATATGTCAATGCACTTGGACATTTAGTGTGTTTCACTCTTACTTAACCCTTGTAGGGTTTCATCATTTCATTGTTCATTTCATCATTTCATAGTTCATTTCGTCATATGCCCATGCACTTGGCACTTTACTGTATCTTACACTCGTACTTAACCCTTCTAGGGTTTTATCATTTCATTACATACATCTTAGGTTCACTTATTTTTTATCGTATCCTACACTTATGGGTCTATAGATACAAGACATGAGGCTTCATTCATAGTTTGTTAAGTGACTCATATATTCATAAGATTATGTAGTATAAGACTTCTTTATATTGTATGTATGACAAAATCTCGATTTTGATCTAATTAGGTGGCATTATTTTTGAACATTTAATTCACGTATGATTTATGTATCAATATGGAAATTTTTTCAAGGGATCCCAAGTTTGAACCCCTTTTACAATACTTACATTTTTCGTTGACTTTATTTTTAGTCTTCATGACATTGCGAGCCTAGATAGAGCCCCAACATCAACATTCTATATTTATATTTCTCCTTGGATTCTCCTCTTATTTGGCCGAAGGGTTGTGGAATCGAACTCCCACAATCCCTTTAATTTTTCATAGAAAATTGTGTTGGTCCAATTAACCTAGACCAAGAGGTTGTGGGATAAAAACCCCACAACCTCTCCTTATTTATTCTGTAATTTCGCTAGGGGGTGAGGTTGTGGGTTCGAACCCCCACAGCCTCCTTATTTTATTTTTATTAAAAATTGACTTATCTAGGCATTTGGCAGTAAGGTTGCGGGATCGAGCATCCACAACCTCACTTTTATTTCTAATTTATTTTTCCCTTCGCTTTTCCAGTCTTGAGGTCGTCTTTCGATTTCGATGCCTCACATTTTCTTTTGTTTAATTTTCATCTTTAATTTCATTTGCTTCATGGAGGTCGTGGGTTCGATTCCCACGCCTCCCATTTTGTTCATTTAATTTTTTTGCACTATCCTTTCTCAGCCAATATACCCAATTTTGAACCCCCTGACCCCATTTCTTTTTCTTGCAAATTTATGGTGTTATACGGGTGAGGTCACATGTTCGAATCGTGGTGGCTTCATCCCTTTAAAATAAATTAAATTTTCCAGATTTCACCTCTATATTTTAGCCTAGACAAAACTTATACTTTGGCTGGAACTTAATCATTCTCTCAACTTATTTTCATCAATATTTCCACTTGAAAACTTAGGACAACTCATTGTCCGTTTAACACTTTTTAGGGGGGGGGGTATTTCATGGATTCGTTTAGCCAAAACGTTAAAAATCAAACCAGCCCCATTTCCATTTTAATGAACATCACAATTACATAGATTTATGTACGTAAAATGACAAGCAAAACAATATTAAATTTGAAACCTTAATTCGGCCTCATTCATGTACATTCACAGTAACATTTTGTTGCACTTGCACAAACTTTCAATACATATTTGCCTATCATACGATTTCAAGTACACAACATAATCATATTCATCACAAAACCTAACATACACCTAAATCTACCAGCAATCTTTCCCAACCTACGATTCATTGGGAGCTAGTGACAGGGGCATGCGAGAGGGGAAACAATCCTAGTTTACGAATGAATAATATGAACCTTAAGGGGTATCTTGGGAAAGGGACACAGAGAGAATTAAACCCATATCTTTTTGACGTTAAACTCTTGAATTGCTGCCCAAAAACTTCACCCAAGAATCCATCTAAACCTCCTCAACATCAACTCCACTCGAATAACAACTTCCCTTAGCCTAGTGGTCGTTTAATTTTTGTATTCTTGTGATTTCGTGTAAGTTCCTCAAGTGTGAAGAACTTGGTTTATTTTTCTGCTTTTGTATCTTATTTTGGCAGAGAAATTTCATGTGAAATAATAAGGGAGATTGAGTGTGAGAGTTGAGAGATAGACGTGAGAGAGTAGGAGTTAAATTAGGCTTAGGAGTCTAGTTTAGGACATAGTCAAATAATGTTTACTTAATTGTTAAAAATCTGATTTTTATTTCATTTTAAATCAGATAATAAATAATAATTATTGATTAATTATATTAATTCAATAGCTTAAATAAAAATCACATTAATTCATTGCTTCCACCAAGGTTCGAACCTGGGTGAAGCCAGACTTCACTTCATGAGCTCAATTTCGTCTCTCTCTCCCCAAATCGACCCTCCACCTTATTAATTAAATAATTAATTATATTTAGGGTAAGTACGAAATAATACTTAGCCTGTAAAAAGACCATTATACCCCTAGATTCTCCAAACCTAATATTTCCTCTTTTTAAGTCCGGTAAAGACTCCTTCGAGTAAATCTTTGTATTCTAGAGCCCTACATGGTTGGACCCAACCTTTCCAAGATCAAGAAACTCCCCAAGTTAGTTGGCTTGGCTGTAACAAGGGTTCCCAGGTCTCTCTCTACGCGCATAAATTTGTGTGAACCCTAGTCTAATCATAGGCATTCTCGACACATTAAGAATCACTAAGTATATCCATTTTTAGGGTTGTAACATTAATTTATAACTAAAATAATTAGACTTAGAAAGTTGTTAAGATCTTCAAATAAGTTAACGTCATTTAGTTGGTTTGTATAGTTTTTGATTATGTTAAAACTAACCTAAATATTCTTAGGAAGTTGTTAAGTTCTTCAAATAAGTTAATGTGATTTAGTTGGTTATAATAGTGTTGGAGTAATTTAAAACTAAACTAATTATACTTAGAAATTATTTAAGGTCTTCAAATAAGGTAAGGTGATTTAGTTGGTGAATATAGTGTTGGAATCAAGTTAAAACTAAACAAATTAGACTTAGAAAGTTCTTAAGTTCTTCAAAAAAGTTAATGTGATTTAGTTGGTGAACATAATGTTGGAACTATGTTAAAAAAAATAATTAGACTTAGAAAGTTGTCAAGCTCTTCAAATAAGTTAATGTGATTTAGTTGTTGAATATAGTGTTGAAACTTAGTTGCAATTAAACTAATTAGACGTAGAAAGATGTTAAGTTTTTCAAATAAGTAATGTGATTGAGTTGGTGAATATAATGTTGGAATTAAGATAATACTAAACTAATTAGACTAAGAATGTTGTTCAGTTCTTCAAATAAGTTAATGTGATTTAGTTGTGTCATTCCCCGATCTACCCCTGAGATGCGTACACGGAATCTAGGACAACAAGTGATCCCAAGCTAACCCTGCTGACATGATCATGGGCGTACTAAAGATAATAAACTTTTGTGGAAGCTCAATTATATCTTATAATGAAAATATGGGGAATACTCATGTGCTAAAACAGATATATATGAAAATTGATGAGTTTAATACAATGAATTTACTAACGCAACACTAAGCTGAAACTAATTATGTCTTGAATAAGTCTCTAAAGTGGATTAGAAATATTTGGAAAAGCCCCAGCTAAACTTAGGAAAAAAATAAACAAAATGACTAATGACTAGAATGACATTCATGACTCTTGTCCTTGGAGGATGAGGACTCACCACTGAATCTGCTGTACTAAAAATCGGGAAATCGATCTATGCGTGATCTGAATGCTGAGAACCTGAACCTACATCACGAGAAGATGAAGTGCACATATGCATATGTACTTGAAAGGTACTAAGCTTGTAGGATAGAGTAAAGCTAAAATAAAGCATAACTGATCAAGCATAAAAACAAGTATAATAATCTGACATGATAAACTGAATTCTTAGCTAAGTTCATGCAACGACCAATTTATAACATGCTGCAACTGAATACTTAATATACTGATAAATGGTCAATGCTGAGAGTCTAACAGTACTGTGGTAGCTACTAATAACGAATAGTAAAATCACATGAGCTAAATGTGGATTCCGATGTATACACCCCATCGAGAGGATCAAATATACCCTGCCAAAGGTATAAAGGCATGCTGGCGTGGACTTACAACCTACTTGACTAGTAGTTGTGGGACTATTGGGTAAGCTAAACCCTAGTCCAACTCGGTATTATACTACTCCCAATGAATTCTTCAAATTTACTGATTATGTCTGAGTTTCTGTAAATATTGGATAGCTCGAAACTGAACATGCAAATGGAGAATGCAACGATTAATCTGGTAATTATGCATTTATACTGAGGCATGTTATCTAAAG